>VWZK01012749.1:354103-397184 GCA_013396935.1 Baryphthengus martii
AAAAAAAAAAAGGAGCAGTCAGATAAGAAACCTGAAGAATATTAGTCATTTATACAGGAACAAGGCCACCTTCACGGTCAGAATATTTCTGGAGCCACAGAAATTCCCTCTAAACAACTCACTATCACATCCAACAGTGCATGACAAGAGTTTCTGGAGGCAGTATGATCCAAAGAAACGTTTTGTTCCTACCAGGTCTGTGACATTGCTTGAAGTAACAGACATCCATAGCCATTCCCAGTGTTGGCTGTTGATGGAAATGTGTTCAGAAGACCTGAGAGCATGCCAAAACTTTCCCAGAACACTGCCACTTCAATATACAAAAAACCCCCAAAGTCATGAGTGCTTAAAAACATTTTTACGTGAAACTGCCTTTGAAATCAGTGGACTTTATGAGGAGATCAGCGCTGTTCAAGGCTATGAGAGAGCTGCTCTGCCCTGATCCTGCACAGGAATGATGGGAGAGGGAAATCCCATATATCCCATGAAGGGATGAATGGACCGAGGAGACAAAAGAGGCTGTTCCATTCCCACCTCTTTCCCTCTTGAGACTGCCTGGAACTTCATTAAGAGTACAGAAGCAAAAGTCACATCTTGTCTTAGGAATCTCCACACCTTTTCAAAGAATCTCTTTGGCTGGAAGAGACCTTCAAGATCATCAAGTCCAACTATTAACCCAAGACTGCCAAATCCACCACTAAACCATGTCCCTATACACCATATCTACATGTCTTTTAAATACTCCCAGGGATGGCGACTCCACCAGTTCCCTGTGTGGCCAGTTCCAATGCTCAACAAGCCTTTCAGTGAAGAAATTTTTCCTAATGTTCAACATAAACCAGGTTCAACTTGAGGCCATTTTGTCTTGTCTATCACTTGTTACTTGGGACAACAGCCTCTCTACAACCTCCTTTCAGCAATGTTGTCTCCCCTGAGCCTCCTTTCCTCCAGGTGAAACAACCCCAGTTACCTCAGACACTTCTCAGAGGACTTGCGCTCTAAACTCTTCACCAGCTTCATTGCCCTTCTTCAGACACGCTCCAGCACTTCAATGTCCTTCTTGTAGTGAGGGTCCCAAAACTGAACACAGTATTTGAGGTCTCACTTCCCTAGTCCTGCTGGTCACACTATTTCTGATACAAGCCAGGATGCCGTTGGCCTTCTCGGCCACCTGGACACACTGCTGGTTTACGTTCAGCCAGCTGTTGACTAACACTCCCAGGTCTTTTTCCACCAGGGAGCTTTTCAGCCACTCTTCCTCAAGCCTAAGGCATTGCCTGGGGTTGTGGTGACCCAGGTGCGGGGCCTGGCACTTGGCCTTGTTGACTCTCACACCATTGGCCTCATCTCTTTGATCCAGCCAAGCCAGGTCCCTCTGTAGAGCCTCCGTACCTTCAAGAAAATTGATACCCCTGCCTAGCTCGGTGTCATCTGCAAATTTACTGAGGGTGCTCTCAATCCCCTCATCCAGATCATTGATAAAGATAGTAAACAGAATAGGTCCCAATACTGAGCCTTGGGGAACATCACTTGTGATCAGCTGCCAACTGGTTTTAATTCCATTCACCACAACTCTTTGGGCCCAGCTATGCAGCCAATATTTTATCTAGCAAAGTATACACCCATCCAAGCCATGGGGAGCCAGTTTCCCCAGAAGAATCCTGTGGGAAACAGTGTCAAAAGCTTTACTAAATTCCGGATAGACAACATCCACAGCCTTTCCCTTATCCACTAAGCGGGTCACCTTGTCATAGAAGGAGATCAGGTTAGTCAAGCAGGACCTGCCTTTCATAAACTCATCATCTAGTTGTCCTCTATGTGCTGCATGATGGCACTCAAGACGATCTTCTCCACAACCTTCCCTGACACTGAGGTCAGACTGACAGGCCTGTAGCTCCCTGGGTCCTTATTTCAGCCCTTCCTGTAGATGGACATCACATTTGTTAACCTCCAGTCCACTGGGATCTCCCCTATTCGCCAGGATTGCTGATAAATTATGGAAAGTGGCTTGGTGAGCATTTCTACCAATTCTCTCAGTACCCTTGGAAGGATCCCATCCAGCTCCAGTCTAAGTGGTGTAGTAGGTCATTAGCTATTTCCTCTTGGGTCTTCATTCTGCTCCCCATCCCTATCTTCCACCTCAAGGGGCTGGGCACTCAGAGAACATCTAGGCTTACTTGTAAAGACTGGAGTAAAGAAGGTATTCAGTACCTCTGCCTTTTCCTCATCCTTGGTCACTGTTTCCCCCTACACACAATACAGGATGGAGATTCCCCTTCATCCCCCTTTTGCTGTTAGAGTATTTATAGAAACATTTTTTACTGACTTTTATGGCAGTAGCCAGATGAAGTTCTGGCTACTCAGCCTAGCCTGTCTAATTTTCTCCCTGCATGGCCTAACAAAATCTTTG
This sequence comes from Baryphthengus martii, assembly GCA_013396935.1. Taxonomy (NCBI): domain Eukaryota; kingdom Metazoa; phylum Chordata; class Aves; order Coraciiformes; family Momotidae; genus Baryphthengus; species Baryphthengus martii. The sequence goes on from VWZK01012749.1 coordinate 356,514, forward strand.
TTGTCTTGCTCAGTAGCCTACCCCTTCTTCCACAGGCCATAGACTTTCTTTTTCTTCCTAAGTTCCAGCCAAAGGTCTCTGTTCAGCCAGCCCGGTCATACTTCCAGAGCACACCAGGATGGCTTGCTCCTGCACTTTAGAGATTTCTCTCTTGAAGAATGTCCAGCCTTCCTGGACTCCTTTGTCCTTCAGGACTGTCTCCCAAGGGACTCTGTCAACCAGTAAACCTCCTCTATTCTTGGAGGCAGTAGGAGGGAGTGGAGTCAGAGTGTTCCTGCCACCCTCTGTGTCTCAACTACCCCTTCCCAAGCACCTCTGCAAGCATCATCCATCTTGTCAGAGAGGAAAGCACAGCGGCTGAGATCCAAAGGATCTCCCACTGGCACAGTGCCCTGAGTAGACTGCGCCAGCAAGCGTCGGTCCTCACTGTGCCAGCTCAGCTTTATCTCCACATTTAATAAATAACCAACCATCTGCTTGATGATATCAGCTGGGACAAAAGTACTGGACATTTTCAGTGCAATCTAACAATGTGTGTGACCTCAAACAATTTGTTCTTCCTTTAGCGTGTGTGGAGCTTGACCCCGCTCACATCCTCTAAATTCTTTTGCTCTCTTCTTTTCCTGCCCACAAAAAAGCCCACAGGATGAAAACAAACAGAAACAAACAAACAAATCCAAGGGAAACTAGTGTTAAATTGTAAGTAGCAACAACCAGGCACCTCATCAACGTGAACATGGTATTCATAAAGCTTTATCACCAGCAATTTTTTTTTAATGTCTGGAATCCACTATACTGCAAATTAGCCCCATTTGTCCGCTTGGTGCTAATGCCATTAAAACCAACCTCGTTTGTGAAAGCACATGAGTCCAGAAATCACTGGACTTGTTAATTTTGCAGTTTAAAAAAGTAATATTGATTACTAAGTTAAATTTTACAGAAAGAAATCTCATTGTACTTGGAAACTACACCCTTGTAACTCTAAGAAAAATGGAGAGCAGACCACCCTTTGTTTGGGTTGGCACTGTAGGGCTCTTTAACACCTGTGTTATTTTCTTATAGCTCAAGAGCAGCTGCTCACTTCTTTCTACTCCAACTCAGTATTTTTCACCTCCATCTCTGCCTGTGGTTGCCACAGAATTTTCAGCATGGCCAAGGTGACAGAATATACGATTTCACAGTTTCCTAGCGACTGTTCTGAAAAAAAAAAAAAAAAGAGAGGATTTTTTTCTTTTCCCCAAAAGGGTAACTCTGAGCATGAACAAAATATTCTGAAAACTTAGCAATGTTGGAAAAAAACAAAAAACGACAAAAAAACCCCCAACCTTAAGAAAAAAAGGTTTTAATGAAGCTTATTATTTTCATATTTTTTACCAATTACCACATCTTCATGTTTTGCAACTCGTACTTTCCCAATGAAATCTGACTTCTAATTTCACTTTCATTTTTGAAATAACTTCATTAAAAATTGTCTTAGTTGACTACAACCGCTAAAAAACTCATCTTCCCACCAGTGGGTTGCTACAGGAGAAGATGAATACAAGACTTACTTACTTGGGCATGGAGAGGTAATGTGAGCAGATATCAGCAGTGAAGGCTTTCTGTTGCACAAATGCGGGTATATATTTTTGAGACAGAGGATGTAAAAATACACATGCTGAAGCTACATAAAATATAAGAAAATGATTTAAAAAACCAAACGAACTAAAAACAGTGCACTGTTTCCTATCTATTCTACATCCTGTTTGATGAAGAAAATTCTGCAGTGTCATGCAAGAAGCCTTAAAATGGATATTGATCACTGATGTGGTGAAGCCAAAAGACAGACCTTTGATAACTGAGTATTTTGCAGCCTCCTGTAGCATTTTTAGAGGGAATGCAGCTATCATGGATCGCTAAGTATACTGTCAGGTGGGTGAGATGCGTACGGTCCATGAGAACAGGCACAGTTAGTGCAGGCAATAAAACATCTCTTGAAAAACAAGCCTTCTTTCCTAGAGTATCTGGCAAGAACCAGTAGAAAGGGTTAAGAAATTCCATGGTTCATGGTGAGCTCATATCTTATTCCCCGCTCTTGAGCAGCAATGAAACCATGATTTAGGTTTATATTGTAACCAGCACTGTCCTGATGCAGGTTCATACTATAACCAGGACTGCCCTGATGCAGATTCGTACCATAACCAGCATTGTCCTCATGCAGCAGTAAGCCAAAAGTCCTCTGGAAGTCTGTTCAAGTATTTGGCATCCTACTGAATGCCAAATAATCAGAAATAGATTTTGGCCTGCTGCTCAGTGACTACCAAGTGCTGTGGAAGGCACACCCAAAGGGCCATAGCTGCAGCTCACGACTTCCACTCTGATAATCCACCCTCCAATACTTCACGGGCGTTGCGTCGTGCGTCCGTGCTGCGGGCAGCCCACCATCCCACCCGAAGCTGAGCCTCAGCATCGCTCCCACTCCGCCTCCCACCCACGACGCCTTTGCGGGCAGCCACAGTGGGGAGGGCAGCTGGCAGACAGATGAGGGGCAGGCAGCTTCAAAGGAGCTACCAGCCACTTCCTGGGGACAGCATCAGCGCCGCAGCCTGCCACGGTCATCGAAAACGGATGGATTTCTCAAGCCCTGTTGGTGTGTCACGCTCCAGATCTTGGCTGTCGCTTCTCCTCCTGCCCCCTGACAGGGCTGATGGGGAGAGGAGCCCCTGCAGGGACAGACCCCTTTGGGCAGTGTCATGCAAAATATAGGGCAGTGAGAGGACCAGCAGGACCTCAGACTGGGCCATGGTGGTGGGATGCAAATAGGCACATTCTATTACCTTTTGATGAACATAGGCTTGGAAGCACAGAAATGAGGCCGGGACTACGAGGATGTGAAGAGGACAGGGTCAGGTTCCAGGTGAAGGCTGCCTGTCTGAGCTGGACAGACATGCCCACTAGTTTCCAGGAGAGATGGAGGAGAGCTGCCCACTGAGACATCCCCGGTAGTGTCCAGGCAAGAGAGAAGAGAGCTGCCTACCTGGAGAGGCATGGCAGGAAGTGAAATGTGGTGCATTCATGGAGGGCTTGGCATTCTCCCATCCCCTGAGTCATCACCTGCGGTAGCCTGAGCAGGGCATGCCATGCATGGCCGCCGCTTTCCCCCATAAAAACTCCAGCCCATCTACCCAGCAGCTCCCCAGGCTGCTGAGCCCACACCACACCAGCGGGACTGGGTGTCTCTGGAACAGCCTTACCTGACTGCTGCTCTCAGCTCTTGCTCCTGCTACCCCAGATTCATCTGCTTTGCAGCGCATTTCCCTGCTGTGCTCTTTGGGAAATATTTTTACAGCAATAAAGCAGCATTTTCACTGGATAAAGCTGCATTTTAATAGTAAGTGGAGAGGACTGTCAAAAGTTGCAGCAGGCCCTGTTTGGCACCAGCCATTACTCTTTTTTTCTTCTCCATATGTAGCCCATATGCAAGTACAGCTGAGAAGCTGACAGAGAAATTTTTTTTAAAAAGGAGAGGAACGTCTGAAACTGCCCTGAGAAGGATGTTCTGGGCTTTTTAACTTTACTTTTGCAATAGCTGTGGAGACCCCAGCAAACTCTGATGCCTATATTTCTGAAATCCCTTCTTGCAGGTAATTAATAACACAGGTAACTGTGATGAGTGTGTAGGGAAAAGAACTTTCTACTTATGCTCTGACCCCGACCCAGCTGCTATTCAGTGTTTTGGTCCTGTGCCATGAGAACACCTCCATGGCTGACACAGCATAGGCAGGTGGGTTGCAATAATAACAACTCACTACTTTGCATGGATTTACATGGCTGTGATGGTTCTGGGATGGCAGAGATGAGTCTGGGATGGATCTCCTATCCCAGCCTCTTCTACAGCCCCTCCACTGTCTTGAGTTCAAGGCACCTAACACCACTTGATGCATCAATCTACTCTCACCTCAGGGGTTCCTCCTAGCACAAAGCAGGGGGTCACCCAGAAACAAAATCCACCTCCAGGCTGGGTTTTATGACCAAGTTTAGCTGCAGAAGAGACATGGCAGTCCCCTGTTCTGTGAGTGGGGAAGCCATGCTCACAAGCTCCTTCTTCAGATTCAGATGAAGAATTCATTGCCCTTGGATTCATAGGTTGCATATGGATGGGCTTGTCTGTGTTCTCTGCTCCTTGTTGCTCATAGGCAATATTAAATAGTTTCCCTTCTTCATGTATCCACGTGAAATATGCCACGAAATGAAAAAGACAAGTGCAATCATTCGCTGGACTCCTTCTTTTCAGGCCCTGAAGCACCCTCAATGCTCACAGGATTCAAATATGTTTCTAAACCAAAATTCACTCGAATCAGGCAGCATGAGAAATACGCAGATCTGCATTTCTTTGTTCAAGTTTTCTCATCATCCTGGAGAATTCTTTGGGATTAGGTAAGAGTCCCTCTAAGTAACTAAGATTCACCTTTTGAAACCATTGACTTGCTTATCAAGTCTCCAGATCGGTTTGCTCTGATTCACTTTGTTCTAATGCTCATGCAGCTAAAGACAGCATCATACTTGCTGTGAAAGGGGCTCCTCTCTTCCTGCCTCCTCTCCCATCATTTCCTGCACAGCGCTCTGAGTCCTTCACCAAGCACCGCTTTGGTGGCCCATCCATATCATCTCCATGTGGTTGCTTCCAATGGGCTCAGGGACCTTCTGCTCCCCAAAGGGTGCCCTGTGGAGAGACTGCTCCTCAAATGACCTTCCATGAGAGCAGGTGGAGTGGAGACCGGTTCCTGTGTGCATCTAAAGAAATGGAGGACATGTTTCTAAAACTAATTGCACTGAGCTTTTCACATGTGGACAGACACTATGATGTCATCCCCTATTTTTTAAATATTTGTCAAATGCACATTACCATAGAGAAGTCTGCGATTAATACTCACAGAGTCACAGTCTTTCCCTGCTTGAGTTCCAAGATCCAGATTTCCGCTCTTGTTTGCGATATCCTTGAGTTTCTACAACCCTTCTAGTGTGGCCTTGCAAGTAATTTGGTATTACTTGTATTTCAATGGTGTTCAGCACTAAGACTGTGCCAGACACTGTCTTATTAGGCAAATCAGACAAAGCAAGAGCAGATGTAATATTTCCACACTCATTTTACAGCTAGGACAAGAGAAATTATGGGAAGGATTTTGCATGCCACTTAAAAGGACCCAAACTGCAGGATGAAAAACCCTTTGTAAGCTGCTCAGGCTCCTGGGTGGCCGCAGTGCCTGTGTTTCCCCCAGCAAACATCCGTTTTTTTGAAGTTCTGATCCTTGTTCCCACATGGACCACAGGGTTTGTGACCCTTTGAGCGCCATGCATGAGCAAATGAGGGAGCAGGTTTCTGTGGGCTCCCCATCCCACCCCTCCCAGCTGGTCCCTAACCGTCAAGGATGCTTTCTTCCCCAGCTGAAACCACAATCTCCCATTCCCAAGTGCTCCATGGTGGCAGTGCCCAGCTCCCAGCAACAGGTCTATGATCGGGCCACCTGGAGACTATTCGCTTCAGCCCTTTCCCTCCTCACAAAAAGTATGTGGAGCAACAACTGGCCTGCCGGCTGCTCTCTTCTGCAGTGGATTTTAAAACACTACCTTCATTTTCATGGTCCATCATGGTCCCTTAAGTCCCTTCCTGCTTGTTAAAATGTACCAGGAGGATGGAGATTAAGATGTGACTCCTCTTGGCTTGTTCCCTGGCTAAGAAAAATTGGGGACTGCATTCCTGCCTATGGGGAGAGGAGAAGGGCTACCAGACACAGATGGGATCTCCTCTGGTCTAAGGTCATTGAGGACCAACCCTCAGGAAGAATCATCTTCTCTCAGCAGTAAGATGGAGAAGAGAAACAGACGAGAAAGAAAGATGCATGGCAGGGGGTATTGCTGAAGAACGATGGAGCTAGGCAGAGGACTGTGACAGGGAAAGGTATTTTTTACAGTTTTCCACATTACCTACTGAAAAAGATCAAATTTTATCCTCTTTTGACCTTTGTTTACATTTCAGTAGAGCAGACATTGCCACAGTATATCATTCTTTTACAAAGAGCAAGTTTTCTTTATACAGATGCTGCACTGTAATAAACACAATGCCTGATAGCACTTAGGTCACTTTTCTACAGGGGAAGTTAGGCAAGATATTCAAAAGTCTACAGCAATTAGTACCTTTTCTGGAGCTTTTAGGAGTCGTCCTTGAACAGAGACACAATTGACTAGAATATCCTATAGGGCAGAAAAGGTAAGAATCATTTTTTTCTATTAAAACCTTTAGGACATTTTCTGCAAAGCCTCTTTAAAACGATTAGTCTTTAGGAGATCCAAACGCCTCTGAGTTTTGTTCTCCTACTTAAATTGTTGGTTTAAAACCACTTCAGCCCTGTTCATGTCTTCCAGACAATGCAGCTGATATGAATTTGCCATTAATTGGAGAGTGGGGCTTTGAATGTACCAGATTAAGTGATTTACTTTTAAAGTGCTGTTATTAGGGTTGTAGACTCTGTTTGGTTGCTTAGAAACCATCCTTATTGATGATTCAAGTTTTCTCCTGATAGTGTGGTGAACAGATAGCACCTTTATTTTCCCCTCAGCAGCTGTCAGGAGGAACTATTTTATAAAATTCTTTGCAAAAGGCAGTATCCCTCCATGGACAGGCAACAGTATAGCTGGCATGTTAATTTAGGCCGAAGACGTGCATTATTTCAAAGGAGCAAAAATTATTTTAGAAAACAGTATTTGTCAGCATGATGCTCAGAGAGCTACTGTTCAGCTGTGGAAAGAGGAAGAAAAAAAAAAACCTTTCCCATCAAGTGGGAAGATATATCTGACAAACAGCATATCTAACAAGCATCAAATGCTAGGAAGAAGGTCTCTGTGATGTTTCATTAAAACCACAGACACATTACCAGTGTGGACTTTAGGCTGCAACTCATTAGTAAATGAATTCTCTCTGTGACAGCCTTGTCAAACCCAAGCTTTACTGATTACATTTGGCTTTTAGGCAGTAATCCCTAGGGAAAGTGATTTATTTCAGCACTTGATGAGTTACTCCATTGATGGTAGTGATAATGACATTATCTTGACATAGGTTAGCGTTTATAGGCCTCTTGGAAGGAATGAGTGTTCAAGGGGGATTTGAATGAAGATAGGAGGGAAGCAGAGCACGGTGGTGCGAGAATAGTTAGAAATGTTTGGAAAGCACAGCCCACCTGTAATAGCGAAGGGTTTTACAAATCTCTGTAAATACTCCACCAGACACCTTTCACAGGCAAAAGCAAAGTGTTGAGATGAAGTGACCACCAGGTTAGACAGCAAGCCGGCAGAAGAAGGGGATTGTGGGCTGCCCACCACCCTCCCTCCTTTCCCAGCACAGTGCTCTACTGTCATACAGGGTCTGAGCAAAGCTGGCTTCAACTCCTCTCATCTAGAAGCTAAACCAGGACTTGCAGCAGGGAATTAAAACCTTCCCAAGTCCAGGAGTAAATTAAGTTGAATGTGTGATTACCAGGGGGTAATGATGTGCAAAACCAGACAGAGAGATGGACGCAAGTAGAGCACTGAGTTAGGATGCTGTGAGGAGTAGAAACAGGGTGTCAATGGCTAAGACTAATGCTTACATATTTCCTCAGCAGTCAACAAAGAGAAAAAGGAGAGGGAATGGGGACAGATCAGAGCAGCCAGCAGCTCTGCTTCCCTTTAGACAATACCTTTTTCTTCCACTGTCCTTGAATCAACAGAGAGGCATTGGGATCCTTAAGACCAAGGGAATACCCCCTTGAAGTCCAGGCACTAATCCCACCAAAGGAATTCACGTTTAAACTTCACACATCTGTCATAGTAATTCATGCAATACTGACTCGGTGATCCAAACAATAAATATGCATCTTAACCAGCAAGACATGGAACAGGAGTTCCAGAAGAAGTCAGAGCTGTCTTTTGAGATACTTCTGATATAGGCACCACAGGTAAGATTGATTCACAAGATCCTAAGGTCTGCCAATTTGAGCTGTGAAGATGCTTTCTGCAATGTGTGCAGCAAAACTTGAGCCCAGCCAAGGCCAGGAATCAAGGCTGTTCCAAAGCTGTTTGGAAACCTCTTAGTTTGAGAAGTCTTTTCCATCACAGAAGAAATCAAACAGGGATCTGTAGATGCTTGATGACCCTTTGGCAGATCCAAAGGATGGCTATGAAGGCTTCAGTTGTCATCCAGTTGGCCTAGCAAGTCTCGTTGTCTGTGAGGAAGTGCACAGAAAGCCACCCTGGGTGTGCAGTGGACATAAAATCAAAGCACTAGCTCATTTGAGGACTGATGCATTCATAATCTCTAAGACAACATCACAATCTCAATTCTGCTGATCCGTGTTTAGAGAAAATATCACAAAAACTTATTCTGTGGTAGCAGTATCTGTGGGCCTTGTGCAAATTCAGGAGGTTTTATGTCTGCTGAAATTATTCTGTCGGTTTTCAGTTAAGAGTACGTCTCTCGAAGTGCAATGAACATGCTCCATATCATACTGCTCCAGTATCATTGTAGTTGTAACAATGAAAGCAAGAACGGCTTAACTTTTTCAGTAATCAACTCTAATCTGAGAAGACATCGGTGAGTAATTGCAAGAATAAAGCGTATTACACCTCCAAGAAATAAAATTTCATCTCCTTTTTTTTTTTAATCTCAGATGTTCAGCTAGACCACAAAGTTGCTTCTGTTGAAGTGTGATAGGATTAAATAGCAAATTTACTGTTACTGTGTTTAAAGCAATAACACCTTTTAATATCCTAAGCAACGTCACAGAAAGTGAGTTTGAGATAGGACCTGCAAAATCCAACTACAATTTCTGGAAGGGAGTCCTAACCATAGATAGCAAATAGCTGGATTTTAGAAAAACATATTTTCTTATTTAGGGAAAAGGGGGCAGAACGTTTGACTAGTACATAGCCCTAAGCGGCTGTTCCAAAATAAAAAAAATCTGCATATTAAGTCTTTCACTGGCTCAGTGTCATATGCATTTGAAAAAGAAGGGAGTGGACTTCAATCTGCCAAATGACCATGGTTATCGTAAATTGTAATGAATCATTATCTTGGAGTGATTGTCAGTATAGAGGAATTCTGAGGGAGATAATGAAGAACCGAAGAGATGTTTCCTCTGACACACCTGCCTCTGACTGGTATTGGGGCCAGCATTTGAGCAAAACGCTGTGGGGCACTAGCTCCTAAGTTCCCAGGGATATTGTCTAGAGAATAGCTCAGCTAATGAAGCAGTTGGAAGTGCTATGTGTGAATTAAAATAAAAACTATACGGCTAAATGAAGCGAATTGTTTAGCCATAAGGCTAAATTACCAAATAATGCAGAGAATAATACTTTTCACCATGTAGCCGTATTAATTTCCATACACACCAGTAAGTTTTGAAAACAACATGGGTCAGAGCCACCGGCGATACGTGGCTGCTGTGCTATTCTGAATGGCCTGTCTGTGCTGAGGACAATGCAAAATATGATTTTATTAACCTTTCATTTTGATTTCATTGCACTCAGCAGTGTTTGTGACTGCGCACAATGACGGGCACAAGTCCAGAGCCTATGCTGGCACAAGCTAGGTTTGTTCCGTTGACCCCAGCAGAGCTGTGTTGATAAATGCCAGCTGAAATCTAACCCATAATTTCTGCCTCTGAAGGATTAAACTTAATTACTTCTCTATGTTTGACCCACAGCGTGGGGATATCCCAGCATCCCAAACCCGACGGTACCCATTTCTCCCCTCAGCTGTAGTAAACATCCCCATTCAAGCCAATCCTATGACAGACACCTGGCACCAGACCCATTAACCAGATGGTTTGGATGTTAGAGGTTACACATCAGGGCTTTCAAAGCCACAGGGAGCTACAGGGGTCTCCAGGGGGCTCCCAATGATCCCCTGGCAGGAGTGGCTTTCAGGACCCGCCCCACTGGGCAGTAGCACTGAGACCTCCGGTGGAGGGAAGACAGGTTTGACCCTTCCAAGTGGCCTCCCTTGTGCTTGGTCTGGAGATGCCCTTCGGGTGCTCTTTGTCTGGTAAAGCTGGAGAAAGGTGAATGCAGGGGCCTTGTAAGCTTTGCAGCACCACATATATGTTTTGTCTATCACCACTCCATCCATGTCACCTTTCTGTTAGCTGTCTCTGCCTCCTGGGTTTTCTTCTGCTAAATTACCCTTCGTGAAAGCTAGCGTGGAGTGGGAAGACTCGTACATAACCGCAGGCTTTGCACTATGCCTTGAAAGTTTCTAAATCTTGGACCGACAGAAGCAGAGACAATTTAATCCCCAGGTCCTGCCAGTCTAGACAGTGCTCCTGCTCACAAATGGCCCTTGGGCAGAGAGATTGGTGCAGATCCTCTGAGGATGTCAGAAACCAAATTATTCTGGACTTTAGAGATTAAAACACAAGAACCTTAGATTGCCTCCCTGTGCCAGAATCAAGCAGTGTCCTGCCCGCTTCCCAACATGATCCGTTGCCCATGGGAAGCGCTGCTGAATGAGGACACATCGCCACACTGCCCTGCACTCACTCCAGTCTGACAAATTCTCACAAGCAGCATCTTACATAGAGCCCATTGTAGCAATTGTGCCTTAGGGCTGCGTCCTTTCTTTCCAAGCAGCAGAGGTTGAAAGCATGAATGGAAACTATTTCGCACTGGGTACATGGGTGCAGAAAAATCCAACAACCTTCTTTCCCAGTGTTTGTCAGCCTGCATACCCTCACTCACACTCCTCTCAGCCTTCTGGTTTATGCAATTATTAGAACAGTTTAGGGCACCTGCTGGTGAGTGAATTGCAATAGAGAGATTATTTTCTGGTCCCCAGTTAAACTGATTCCCTAGTGATGAATCTCCAGAGAGTACAGGAAGAATATGCAGCACAAAATGCATGGCATTCCCCACTGCGCAGCCCAAGACACGGCAGCATGCCTTATCCTAGTCTGATAAAGTCAGTGGTCACCTGCTTCAAAGGGAAGTTATGAGAAAGATGGAGACAGATTTTAGCAGGGATTGTTGCAACAGGACAAGGAGTAATGGATTTCAACTGAAAGAGGATAGATTTAGCCAAGATACAAAGAAGTTTCAGTGTTTTACTAAAAGAGTAGTAAAACACTGGAACAGGTTGCCCAGAGAGGTGGTCAATGCCCCATCTCTGGAAACATCCAAGGTCAGGTTGGGTAGGGCTCAGAGCAACCTGATCAAGTTGAAGATGTCCCTGCTTATTACAGCAGTGTTGGACTAGATAACCTTTAAAGGTCCCTTCCAACCCAAACCATTCTGTGATTCCATGGTTCTGTATTTTGCCTCAAATTATTTTTTGGAACTGAGCAACCTGTTATGTGAGGAACAGTGGCTGGGTTTGTTTTGCAAAGCATAGCTGGGAACATCATGATGCCTGCCTTCCACATAGGCACTTGGGTACAAGCATTTAAAAATTTCCTTTTGCTAAATTGTACCTATATGGAGTTGATTTCACCATGTCCCTTCACTTGAAGACTTGCTGAAATGCAGCTGTTAACCCTAAGGTATATCTCCTTACATCTCTGAAGAGAGTAGACTGGTTCATTAATTTCGCCTTTTCATCTGGGAAAGATCAAATCTGGAAACTTTTTCTTCTTTTTTTTTTTCTTTTCTGTTCTCTTTAACTCGGTAATTACACTGTCTGTGAGAAAATAGAGCAGAGAGGAAATTGCTTCTAAAGGACATGGTAATAAACGTGTCACGTATATCACTTAGCTGGGTTGTGTTTATTATTAACTCAGGGTGGGAGCAGACTTGAGCTGCGGCACAGGAGCATGACGAGCTGGGTTTCCCAGGAGCGCGATTCCAGACCGCTCTGATTATCCCCCATTTGTACCAAGGGGACCCAGCCCGTGCGGTGTACCTCATTAGCCAGGCAAGGGACCTGGGAATCCTATCGCTGCATATATTTCTCCACAGCTCAGCAGCAAGGAATTCTCCAACATTTCCCTCTTTGCTAATTTCCACTAGCTGAGGATCCGACTAATTTTAATTAAACTAGTACGTACTGAGAATAATTCCTCTGACTTTGCATCGATGCCAGCCAACAGAGATGAAAATTGCCTTGCAGTGCCTCCTCCTCGGCAGTTGTCAACTCGATGAACTTCAGCTGTGATTAACAGAACCCTAGCACCTCTAGAGAAGAACCTAAAGAGGGTGGTTTGATGTTGAATCCCAGACAGGACTTCGAAGGCAGTGGATCAGAAATCCTCGGGAAAGTCTCATCAATTTCCATGTAATGAAGATTTCACCTTTATCTCTAAAGTGTGTGTGTATTCATGATAGGTTTGCTATCCTACTGCTTTAGGTCACTCCCAACCTGTAAAACAGAGTTAAATCTGTTAAACAAGCAGTTCCTTAGTCAGGGTTTACTGCTGCTTTGCATAAGTGGAACGGTAAAAAGCAGCGTGTGTGTCTACTTGAATCTGGTCAAAGCTTGCCCAGATTTTTCTGTTGCAGCAATTTACTTAATAGAAAGACCATGGATGAACAACCAAGTAGCCATTACAGGTCGGCTTTTGGATAATGCTGGAACTAGAGAAATGGTTTGGACACTGGGTTGAATTTTGGAGAGCCTTTGTTTTTAGCAAAATCTGGAGTGGTTCTGTTTGGAGGTGTGAAAATGGAGTGGCTGCACCAGGGTTGCCAGGGTAAAGACCTGGCTTTGAAAATGAGGGGAGGTAGGAACAACCTCTCCAGGATGCACACTGGGACCCTGGAAGACACTGAAATGTCACTCAGATTTAGAGGGGACAGTCAGATCACCTGATTTTGGCTCGCTTCATGGAGGTGAGTGCACAGGAGTGGTGCTCGGATAGGGCACAGGTCACAGCGATGTCTGGATCGAACGGGGCCAGTTTAGCTCTCCATAGATGGTCCCAGGGCGAATATTAGACATAATATAAAAAAGCAGCACATACATATCCTCATTCCCTTTCACATGAAATACATTTCTCAGAGCGCATAATTCAGAAGATGTACATTGGCCTTTTTTTTTCTTTTCCAGGAAATTAAAAGATGGCATCCACTCCTCAAAACTGTTTCTGCCTAATTTAAGTTAATAAGCTCCACTAAGACAGCAATTATTCTCCTGTTCGGCTGCTGCCTCTATTCATTGTGTGTGCATGTGTATTATTGCTATTTATCAGTAATCTCCTCGGAGCTATATAATGACACCAGATTATGACATTTGCTGCTCCCAGAGCTTGCTATACCGAACGCAAACAAATGATCAGCGAGAAACATAACAACTGAGCCGCTGATGTGAGCCAACCTTTGATCTCTGGATGGGAATTTGAGGAATCAAAAAGTGGCTTCTCAGATTTTCAGGACCTTGAGTTTTTATACGATGCGTCAGAAAAAGCGGGTGTTTTGGCTGGGGCGCATTCGATGCACATTCTTTCAAGGACACTAGGACTTTTTCCTTGGTTGGGGATGGTTTTTTCCTCACACATGGCATTGGTTTGAAAGCATTTAAGTGGTGATTACCCCTTATTTTCCTACTTTATTGGCAGCAGTGAATTGGGATAAACAGAATATATGTGATGGTGACAAAAAAAAAAGAAAAAAACCCACATTTCTGAGTTAAGAAAATGAACTGTGGAGCAAAGACCACAGCATGATTACACAAGCTTATTCACTGATGGAAATAAGTGCCGCGGCAGGCAATTATTTCCAGATCTTACCATGCAAGAAAGGCAAACTGTTTGCTGGAGAGCATTCATGAGGGTCAGATGATGGAGGGAAAGGCCATGAAGACAAGAAGGAAAGCTTTCACATCCCTTTTTCAAGCTGTCACATGAAAGAAACGCCTGCAGTAACACTCAGTGAATGTGAACAGGGGGATATTTGCAAACTGCCAAAACGTCCCTCAGTGGGGCAGAGAAAGGAGGGAGAAGAAAATTATCATTAAGTAAAACAATAAGAGAATTGTTGCCATTTCATGTTATTTTTGTTGTGCAGAGCTGACTGAAGAGAAATGAGTCGTGCCCATCCAGTATGTGCCACCACAGTGCTACTATAGGTACTGTATAGACTGCTCAAAGGCTGCTAGCGAGGGGCAACTTGATGCAGTTGCAGGTTATATTCTTTGAGTATTTAATGGTAACCAGGAGGAACCCATCACAGTAAGAGCAGAGTAAATAAAGGTCTTGGGTTTGACTCACCACCCCATGAGAAAAATAGCAGTGCTAAAAGCATGTGCTCTGAGCCTCGTCCCAGCTGCAAAATCACCTGGGCTTGTTTAGAAACCATACTGGTCTCAGTAGCACGTGTGAGTACACCAAATACGCCACACGTGTTTCCAGACTTCTGCTGAGCGGGGACTAGTGCTATTTGCTGTTCAGCCAAACAGCAAATATTGTCAGCATCTGCAGAACCCCTAGGTGAGGAGAAGCATCTCCCCTAGATGATGGCAGACAGCAGCCCCTTTGAGGGTCCAGAGTTGTTCTCTTTCCTTGACTGCATAGTAAACCCAAAGCACACATACTCCTAACAAAGGCACCAGAGTGGTGGGGCACAGGTATGGCCGTCCCAAGACTCAGGTGAGGGATGCACCCATTGCACCCGTTCCTGTGGACGCAACAGCTCTATTAGTCCAGGGGGCTGCTCAGCATGAAGTGAAGGTGCAGAGAAAGTTCCTTAGGCAACACAGCCGTTCAGGCGTAAGAACATGAGTCCTGCTATCTATAGATAATGGGCTGAAAAACAGGAAATGGAGGTCAGGAGTAGACAGGCAGTTCTCACAACGGCAGCCTGATAGCAATGACCTTCCACTGGGGTCTACACATCGACCTCGGCTGTTCAGTATCTTTGTAAATGGCCTGGAAAAGGGGTGAGGAGTGAGGTGAGAGAGTTTGCTGCTGATAAGAAGTTATCTGAGGACAAGTACATGCTGTGAGAACTGCAAACGGAGTGAGTGGTCAAAGGGCAGAAGAAATTCACACATATAACTGCAAAACTAGGTATTTTGAGGGGGAAAAGAGAGTTCTAGATTCATGCAGGCTCTGCACAGATCACTGCTAGTCAAGAGTCAGGTCCTGTGTTCAGGGTCCACCAAAGCAAGAGCTCAGCCCCTGGCAGCAGACAAAAAAGCAAGTCAAGCTCTAGGAACCCACAGAAAGGAAACACAGACCTCAGAGGCTGACAAGGGATGCATCACAAGCCATGTCCTCCCTCCTCCCAAAATATCTGGCCACAGCTGGAGATGGATGCTGGGCTGGATGTGAAGCCAGTCTAACCTACACGGCCAAATCTTCTCCGTTGGTCACAGTGTCACCTCGGTATGCATGCGAGGCAGGAGGTCTCTGCACCACACAACGTCACAAACAGACTCTTCCTTTTTCCATGCCCAGTAAAATGAGAAGATATGCAAATAATACGAAAATGAGGCCTCTATGCCTTTCTACAAAGTTCACACAGTCCAAATCAATGACTGGATTTCTTCCCAGCCCTTAACAATGGGGTGTGAAACATCGATACCCAGAGCAAACACCAGAATACCAACCTTGGGAAGGTCCATCACATTGTTTGTTTGTCAGCTGAAAGTTGGCTTTAAAATTGCGTAGCAATAGGTTTATCGCTTTCTGCTTGTTAATAACAGCCTATTTTGGTTATGGCAGGAGTCACCTGGCCACGCAGCTAGGTCATGGGGCACCCTCTCTTTTTTTCCACATGGAGTCATACTTTTACGATACAGGTGCTGTCACAGGGCTACTCCAAGCAGCTGAACAGTTTGAGGTGTGTTTTCCTTCCTACAGCTTGAAATAATCCCTGGGCACATGTTATATGAGACAACTCTGGACCAAAGGAGTCAGAGAACTGCCTGCACTCTCATTTTGGGAAGCGGTCCATGTGTCACAAGCCGGTAAGTTACACCAAAACATGTTTCAAGTCCCATTATTTCTTCCTCAACACAAAGACTATACCCATATGGGCTTGAGATAAGTGGTGCTCATCAGAGTGATAACGTGCATCACCAGAGGAAAGTGATCTTTGCTTTCATCTTGGATGGTATCCTTGCTGCTGTGGGAGCCGCTTCTTCCAAAATCACAAAGTGCCACCTCGGAGTTTGGCAGCATGTTGTACCTAGGTGTCGGCAGCCTCCACTGACCCAGGGACAGTGAGGGATAGGGCAGGAGAAAGAGCTTCTGGAGGACTCACAGGGATAGCCATGGGACAGGCATGGAGGCATACTGGGACACGCACTGGGGACATGCAGGGGGTTTGGAGGGACAAGAGATGGGGGGCATGTATGGCACACCGGGACACTCATGAAGGTGCAGAGAGGGACATGTGGGACACGTGGAGGCTGCAGGTGGGGGCACAGAAGACACATGAGGGTGAAGAGGGACAGTTGAGTGTGTGCTGGGACACATGAGAGTGTGGCAGGACATGTAGAAAAGTATGGAGAGACAGCTGTGGAAAGACAGCAGGACATATGTGAGGAGGCAGTGAGATGTGGGGGCATAGTGGGACACATGGGTGCATGGAGGGAGCATGTGGGAGCACGGGGGAGAGGTAGGGGTGTGGGGGGCCAGGCATGGTGGGGCATGGTGAGATGCAGATGGTGGGATGCCTGGGGGTTCCACAGAAGGGATATACTGCGGGCCAAGGGAGAACATGTGAGGCTGCTCTAGGCAGGTATGCCCACCTCCCATGGGGCCCCAGATGCATCCCAGTGCCACAGCCTGTGGTGTGCAAGGCAACTCAGAGGGATGCGCACACTCTGGGGGCCAGAGCAGCAGGCAACAGCAGCACTAGCTGAACACTCCCCCACAAAAAAAAAAGTATATGTGAGAGTATTAGACACAAAAAACCCATATGGAATAAATATATATAAAATGATACGTGTATATACACTTACAATTAATATATACATGTGAAATAAGAAAGCAATGATGGCCAAGCAGTGGATCTGGATGACAAGCAAAATGCACAATGAAACTCCCACTCATTGGAGTTGAAAGGTAGCCCAGCCCTGGTAAGACAATGCCAGAGAGGTGCGGGGGGTGGTGGGGGCATTAGTGGAGCAATTCAAAGGACATCTCAGGTATGCTTCCCCAGACTCCGGAGCAGGCAAGGTTTCTTTTTCCCAGGCATTCTCTTGAAAAGGGAGACAAAAACCTGTGCGCTCATTTCAAAGCACGCATCTGCCCCCAGTGAAACCAGTAGAGGAAGTGTTAGACCCCACCCTGCAAAAAAACCACACGTGCGAGTGTGCACATATGTCTCTATCTACAGATGGCTCAGGAGAGCTGTGGCTTTGTGGCCAAAGGGAGCTAAAATCTCCCCTTGGTGGCCGTGGAGGCTGTGCCCTGGCTCTGACTCTGGCACCGCCCCAGTGGTGGTGGGCCCACCCAGATACCTGCACCACCCACCAGCATTTGGGCTGCTGAAGCTGACAAGTGCCAAAAGCTGACTTATGGAGGAGCGGTTTTAATTTAAGCCTAGTCTGCCTTTATTTGAAACTCATTTACAGCATTTACTTGGTCTAAATCCACCAACAAAGGTGGAAAGTGAAGCGTGGATGCACCCCTTTCCCTTCCCTCCATGCGAGCAGTGAAGCTTCCCCAGGAAGGAAGGGGGTGATTTCCTTGTATCCCAAGGAGGAGGAGACGGACCCATAGCCAGGGTTTTCAGGTGGCCAAGAGTGGAGTGACCCACCCTGTCTTGGAAGTAGGATTCTTCTTCAGCTACATGGGGCCACAGTCCAGCTTTTCTGTCGAATCACTCTCACGTCTCTAAAGATGAACTTTAAAATATATTTGTTACAGCTTTTGATGGTTTCCAGTCCTTAGGAGAAACTGGTAGATTTGCTTTTCTTCCAAAAAAACCACAACTCAAAATCAGCTTTTACAAGCTGATGTAAAACACAGTGTTTCTACAGTCCAGTGCCCATCTGATAACAAGAAGTGAGGGTTTGATAGGATTTTTTTTTCTCACGTTTACCTTAAACCAAGTCAATCTGTTTTTCACTCTTGCCACTTGCTGATGTGCAAAGCAGTGTTTGTGCTTGGACCACCTGTGACTAAAAGCTGGAGTTACCACTGAAGCATAAACAGCCCGTGATTTTTGGTGGCTCCTCTGGTGTCTCCTCTGCCCACAGCCCAACGTGGCTTCAGTTCTCACCCCTCAGGTCAAGGGGATGATCCTGCTGAGCTCTGTTGTGCCAGTTTAGGAGATTTTGCACTTTCTGCCCCAAAATAGTTTTTGAAGCCTGGCTGTCATGCATGGCACTGAGTGGGAGGGGTACCAATGTGGATGAGACCCTTCAAGCTGGTTGTTCTGAACCTCCCTCTCTGCTCAGTAGCTGCCTCAGGGATGGGACACAGCCAGTGGGTCTGCCAAAAGCCCCCCTCTCCCCATGCCAGCAGGGCCCTGCTCTAGGACCTGTCTCCATGGGGTGGGTACATGGAGTGGGGCGAGGAAGAGAGGGCTGTTGGAAGACACTAACAGCTCTGAAATTAAAAATAGAAAGGAAAATGAAGAAAAAAGGGAAGCCAAAGTAGAAATTCAGTTACTCCTTAGAGCTGGGGGGAGGGAGTCATTCTGTTACACAGCCTTTACTCCACCGCTGCTAAACTCTACCCATCCAATAAGTCTGATGAGTAATTATCAGTATATGACAGCTGTTATTTCAGTCCTGGCAACATCTGCATTTAGAGAACATCTGTTTTTTCTACAAAGCTGTAAGTGCTATAGTTAACATACTGGCATTTAACTCTTCTTTTTTTTTTTTCTTTTTTTTTCAAATCTTCAACCTGTTCCGTGAGTACCTTGCTAGCAGTACACATGAAAATGAAATGTGACATTACGAAATTACTATAAATTAATGAACTTCTCCTTTCCACATCCTTCCCAAGCCCCAGAGCCCTGCCTCACGCTGCTTCATTGTACTGACTCAAAATAAACTGAATAGACATTGAAGTATCTTAGCACATTTCACTTAACAATATTCCTGGCAAAGGCTGAAAGCATCTATTTTAATGGGATTTGAGGGAGTGGGGGTAACAATTCAGCTGGTTGTTGGGAGGAAGTGTCTATATCAATAGCAACTGAAGCACCTCGAAAAGAGAAAAAGAACAAGAAACCTCCTGGGAGAGAAACGCTGTGGGGCTATTGAAGCTCTCAGATGTCAGAGCATATTCTAGTTTATTTTCAGATCCTCTGTGATTAAATACTATTTTCCAATTTCTTTATTCTGTTGTTTGGTTGGTTTTTTTCAGTTGGGCTCCTTATCCTTTCTTCGAGCAACATGACCACATAGTAAACTGTTTTTGAGGAGAGTTTGCTGTTTGAGGTTAGAAGTTGAAACCACAAAGTTCCTTATCTTGTCTTTCTGCAACTGTTTTCACATGAGCTAGCAGGGCAAAAGAAGAGAGTGCTAACAACTGAAATATTTTTCCCCTCTCCCCACCCATATTTTCGAGGCTACAGGAGGAGAAGTCCCCTGTAGGACTTCTCCTGCCGGCTGCCGGCTCTCTTTGGTTTTGTTGTCCACACACCAGGTATGAACGTGCTTCCAAAGGGTGGGCAGGGAGGGGAGGCAAGGGGCTGAGCTGGGATGTGGAAGGTAGTTATCAGCCTGGCATGGTTCCTCCTGAAACCTGTCTTTCTGGCTGAGGAACAAGCTCTGGAAAATTCAAAAATGTTAATTTGGCTACCTTTCTTCTCCAAACTTTCAGCGTTCATTATTTAATTGCTTCTGAGTCTTGCTACCAAATGTATGTTGGATGCTAAAGCTGGCAGGAGTTTTGCTTGGTACCTGGTGCACTGGGCAGTGTTGAGGTGCTGGTGTGGGTCTTTTCTCACACGCTGCAGGTTGGCATCTGGTGTGAGAGGATAATGACTGCCACTGCTTTTGTAACCCTCAAGAGAAGACTTTTGGATAAGCCCAGGCGACAAAATCTGCTCTCATGGTTTGATTTTAGGTTACAAGGTTATTAGAGACTTCTAACTGGGATGAATTGGGCCACCTTTCCAGGACAAGATGGGACTCCTAGGGGGCTGTGAGTGCCTGGTCCCTGCACCATGCCATGCTCTGTTGGTATCTAGAGTCCTTTTAAACTTGCTCAAGCTTTCACAAGCCTCGAAGGCATTTGTTTTTCACACGCTTCAGTGGTCATGCTCGATACATCCCAACATGATGTTTTTATACCAGGACAAGCATGCTGGTGCAAATCGAACTGTAAGGCTATCTCCTTGAAGCCTCCCAGAGCTGCACAGGTTCAACAAAGTCTGGTCAAGTTGGATTTGGTACTTAGTCTTGATCTTTAACCACAGCCATACTGAGGCTTCTATGGCTTTTTGACTCTGTGACCTTTAACTAAGAAAAGTTAAAAAAAAAATTAAAAATAAACAGCTTCTTAGACATATCTTATACATTATCATTTTCTCCAAACAGTTGTTCCTTGCCATGACAAGGTACCCAGCTATTTCAAGCATCCTCGGGCAGATGGCACAAACACTGTGTCCCGCACTCCCTCCCCCCATGCTTGTCACATTGAACCAACCCCATAGGAACAAATGGCATAAAATTTGCCTCAGAAGCACCGGGAGGTTGAGGACTAGAAGGCAGTGAGCACAGGTGCTGAAGTTTGTTGTGACTGAGAACCAATCAACAGCACACAGCTGACTATGTACCCTCATCTTTTAAAGCTCTCATCTGGATTCTGGAGACAGCACACTTTTTCTAGCGGTAAGATTGCCCAAATCGACGGATTGATTTCTGAGCAAAAACATTTGTAGTATTGAATCCTGAGCAACGTTCATTATTTGCACTCAGCCATCAGTGAATTACACAGAAATTTCACTTGAGAAACAGAATTAGTTTCATTATCTGGAGACCCATCTTGAAAACACAGCACTGATAACAGCCTGGGTTTAGTGCTGGCTCTCAGAAACTATGACTTTGTTCTTGAATAAGATGGCCAGGGCGCCTGTGTTTAAACAAACATTTCCTGCTGGCAGAAGCTATTTCTGAATTGCTTGCTGAGCTCCATGTGAGCCCAGACGGTTTCACCTCGGTGGGTGACTTCTCACCACTTTGGCCGTTATCTCAAGGTCTAACCTGAACCCTGCTCCTCCTGCAGCACAGGTCATTGCTCCTCGAAGTAACTACCTGCTTTTGTTTCTATAGGTACCTGTCACTAAAACTGTTCACATCTTCCCACTCACATCTTCCCAGAGAGAATTCTTAGCAACTCCAGGAGTTACAGGCACAGGTCCATGACTATCTTCTATATATTTAAGTTAGTTTTTTGTTCACCTTTCCTGAACACCAAAGGTCAAAACCACAATCCACATATCACGTTGGCCTCTACATCTTCATTAACCTCACAGCTTTTACCCATAAACCCTCTTTCCTATGGGACCAGCCATAATTTCTCTTCCCAGTGTTTTTTTTCTACACAATGCTGTGGCCTTTAACCTAACACTTACCTTGCTAGTAACTGCTCCCCATCCCCAGGGGCTTGGCAGGTGTTTGGGGTCACAGTTCCAGGGTCCCACCCAGAGGGGTTGATGGCAGGACGTAATGGCATCGCCTTCTCACCATGCATGACTGGTAATCTTCCCAAACGGAGATACCTGACATGCTATGTCATGTTGAAAAATACATTAATAGCTAATTCATCTCTGAGAGAGCAAGGCCTGATATCTCTTGGGCATGAGGATGAAGTGTCATTCTTCCTTTCCTTTATTAATTTGCTTCTACAGCCAGTAGAAACCACGGAGACCCATGATGGACACTGCTCCCCTGGGGCTACCTGGTGGCTGGAGCAGCAGAGGGAATGGGAGACCAAAGGGTGCCTCGCGATGATGTCGTGAGTGGATCAGAGGTGTTCCTCCTCTGAAGCATCTCAATATGTTGCATCCCTGCCTGAGCGCCAGCCCAGGCACTGCTGTGGGTCAGTGTGAGGGCAACGTGTCCCATCCAGAGGCAACATAATCCACGCATGGAGGAAGTTGTCTCCTCCTTCCCATTGGCTATCAAGGAAATGGAGTGACCTGCTCAGTTCTAACCAATCATTGAATATCTACGACTCAAATCTGCATATGCTACTCAAGGTTAAATTAAGGTTTGCAAAGTGCCCGTGAGTAGAAGGTACCCTGAGGATGCAAATGTCACTGCTGCTGATGGTGTCCTCATCTGCCTGCACAGTGGTGGGAGACTGAAGTGCATTTCCATGGACTGGAGCTGGCTGAGTAACCCAGCGACTTCTCTTTTTCCGTATTTTTTATTTGTTTGTTTGTTTGCTAATTCATCTGTTGCATGAAGGGAGGGATTGACAGGTCTTACAGCATGTTCTGAATCATGGATAGAGAGTATCCTTCTCCTAGATGCTTGCAGAGGGTGCAGCACGTTTGGGTACCACAGGAGACAGACCAAACAGCCAGTACCTGCTCTTCTCACAGTTTCTCCCTCCCAACTTCACCTTTAGAGAGTTGGGGGGGCAGAGCTGGTGCAATTGCTTTTGAGGGTTACTCAGGGTACATTTTCCCCATCTGACTCCATCCACATCCCCAGTGTGTGACTCTGAGAGCACCCTAAATTCGGTACTGGCCACAGGCCCGCGTGCGGAGGTGAACTCAGCCCTCCAGCCTTGCTGAAGGCTGAAAGCATCCCTCCATGTGCCCTCTCTGCCTTGGCCAGTCTCACTCCTTTTCTCCACTTTATTTCCTGTGACTAATTTGCAGTGCCGGGTCTGTGGAAGGCAGCTGGAAGGGTTTCATGCCTGCAGTGTTTTTCTCCGTCTTTATCCCCCTCAGCAGGCTTGGATCTATTCAAATCTCCCTTTCTTTTTCTTTTTTTTTTTCTTCTTTTCAGTGCAACTTCCTACAATTTCGGCTTTTTGGCTGACTTGGGGCTTGAAATTTGCCTTTCCTCTTCCCTGGTGCTTCCTCAGGCAGTAACCCTTCATGTGCGACACCGTAGCTTTCTGCAAGCACCTGGAGGTGTGTTATGAGGGGGAAAGTGGAAAGCTGTTGCCTTTTCAGTAGGAGGGCTCCTATGACTCCAAAATTACCCCCTTAACCTCCTAAAGACAGTGGGGGCACCAGCTGTTTCACTCTGCAGGTGCAGACACCCAAGGGAAGAACACTGAGTGCCATGCCTACAGCATCTACGCAGCTCCTCACCCTCCCATGGCCTTTCCCAGGAAAAAGTGGTTGTGACCTCTGTATCAGGGCCACTGGGGTACGAGGTCTTCCCCATCACCAAGCCCTCCTCGTATTTTTAGGATTTGTTGTGAAGTTCCTGGCAGCTGCTCTGAGGGAGAGTAAATCTCTGAAGAGATTTCACTGGTGAGGAAACGAGCCTGATGCCCTGACCGAACGTTTTCTTTCAATGCCCTGCTGTCCTCCTCCTTTCTCTCTTCAGCTTTTTCTTAATATTACAGGCAACACTCAACAAAGCCACATATAAGGAATCCCTTGGCAAAAAAGTTTTCAGGGCACGCTGCAAGCTGTTTTGGCTCCATCCCAAAGATGGGTAAGGCGGGTAGATGTCCTGCATCTTGGCATTCAGGAGTAGGATCAGGCCCTTAGGGACAGTCAAGAAGCGCAGCCACTCATATCACAGCTGCCTCTCCAGATAGAGCAGCTGTGCCTCAGGCTTGGGCACTCCCAGCTTCGATGGAAAAAATGCAAACGTATTTCTGGCCATCTCCCCTCTTCTGGGGACTTGCCACAGGCTGATTCAGGAAGGACAGCAGTCAGCTGCTCTTCCATTTGGCAGATGCCTGTGCAGCTGGAAGCCCATACTGGGACACCAGTATGATGCCCCATTACCAGACAGCTACACTGCTGGCAGCCACCCCTGTGTGTCCAGCATTTGTGGGACACAGATACTTGCCATCTCAGCTGTTGCTGTGTCATGGGTGATAGTTTCACATTATTAGATAACAGTTAAAACAGCACAGGATGGGTTATCGGAGGGGAATGGGAACCCTCACTGGGGTTTTACCAACCTACCTAACAGTAAGGAGTTGTAACAAACAAAAAAGAGACATTTTTGATTTTATACTGATTTTAACCATATTGGTAAACTGGCCTGGAAGTGGCATGCTAATTTCCCTTCGCTCTCTCCGGAGTGTGTTTCATTGAATCATAGAATTGAATCATAGAATTGTCAGGGTTGGAAGGGACCTTAAAGATCATCTAGTTCCAACCCCCCTGCCACAGGCAGGGATACCTCCCACTAGATCAGGTTGCTCAGAGTCCCATCTAACCTGGCCTTAAAAAATTCCAGGGACGGGGCTTCCACCACCTCTCTTGGCAACCTCTTCCAGTGTCTCACCACCCTCATGGGGAAGAACTTCTTCCTAAAGTCTAATCTAAATCTACCCTCCTCTAGTTTGGATCCATTCCCCCTAGTCCTATNGACAAAGATGCTAAACAAGACCGGTCCCAGTACTGATCCTTGAGGGACTCCACTTGTCCCTGGCCTCCACTTGGACATGGACATGGACTCTTTGGGTGCAGCTGTCAAGCCAGTTGTTTATCCACTGGGTGGGACAACTCGGTGGAGTGTGTGACTGACGATGTGTGGTGACCACGTGTGCGTTTGTTTCTAGATGCTGTATGCTGTGTGTATACTGTCACACAGTTCTGCTTCATGCTGGAACTTTTAAAAATAGGATTATTGTTGTTAGTATTACAAATGAATGCTTATGCACAACAGTGTGACGTTGGCAGCCACTTCCCAAATAGCTGGTGCCTGGTGGTTTAAGTCAGACGCGGCACTCAGGACGCTGATTCCTGGAACAGATCCCCAGGTACCAGAGCTAACCATCTCAAGTTTATGCTCCAAACTAGGCAGCTCTTCCAGGTTTTGTTTTTGTTTAAGAAATGTATTCACCAAAAATATGCTCTTACTCATCTGGAAATAACACTCATCTGGAATTTTGTTTTGGATGTTAAACAAGCCAATGGCAACAACACAAGAGTCATCCTTGTTGGATGGTCATCCTCATCACTCCTTTTAAATAAGCCAGGCTTTCCCAGCTCACAGCCCTGTCGACTCCATGCCCCTATTCCAGTGGCATCATGCAGGAGAGGCTCAGAGCCCAGCAAATCCAACCTGGTCAAAAGGGAATGGCAAAGGAAAGATCTTCGCCAGAAAAAAAAAAGTTATTCTTTAGAAAAGCTCTTTCCTACTTTTGCTTTACTTCTTCTCTGTGTTGTTTCTTTTCATATCATTTCATGGCATTTAATTAATGCTGCATATTATATAAGAATATCTTACTTTTTTTTTTATTCCGTTTCATTTTAAAACTATTAAAACCATCTGTCACTTAGTAAACACTAACATATTTTCTTTTCTAGATCAAAGTGTCTCCTGTCTGTGTTGTAATGGAAGTTCGACATTATTTTTTTTACAAGACAGGCAGGAGACACTTTGATCAGGTGCCAAACTGTTTCACTACAACAAACAGGCAACACTCTGAGCTAGAAATGATAAGATGTTATTACACGCCGTGATGATTTCATGACATGTCAGCCATAATGTTAAAAAACCCCCTACATAACACATAACATGCAGAATACCAGTGTGAAAAATCCAGATTTTTTAAATGAACAATTTATGAATTGAAAGCATTCCTTTTACATATTTCTCTACAAAACTGTGACATTTTTGTAGCATTTTTTGGGGAATATATTTTGTAATCCTTGTAATTCCCGCAAATCGGTACCTTCTGTCAAAAACGTTCCATTGAAAAAATTCTGATGGAATCGACTTGAAAGCCTTTTTTATATACAAAAGATTATTATCCCTGTCAGAGAACAAAAGAATCACCTGCTGGTTTTTTTGTCATTCCTAAATAAATTAATTGCTCGAGGATTATTTCATCCACGTTTCTCAAACGCGCCGCTCCCCACCGCTCCCACCAGCCCCCCGTACACGTTTGCCTTTTATCCTGGGATGTAGGATGCCTCCACAGAGAGCCCCTGGCTTTCCAATAACACAAATACCGTAGGTACATGCTGGGGAAAAAAACAAAACATGCACATTATCATTTCTGCCTTAATTTGTAGACTGAAAAGAAGGGCTCTTCCACAGTTACCTATGCCAAGTACCCAAGCATGAAAGAGGGGCTGGGCATGAGTGTGTAGCCCATGAACATGGATGCTGCAGGTGGAGCAGGTGAAGGCAACCAGTCTTTCTTCCTCCCCCTAAAAGCAAATCTTCCCCTGCTTTGTCAAGAAGAGTTATTCTAGATTGACAGGTGGACAGTCATGGCCAAGAAAGGGTTAGTTGTCTCCAATGGGCATGGTAGCTGGAGGGAATGTCATAGAATAACTGATAGTAGAAGGGCAGAAGCATGTGTAAGGGGAGCCCATCTCAGCAGTGGAGAAAGACACACACTCCCCATGCAAAACTTGCAATTTATCTCACCCTAGAAGAGGTGAGAAACTTCAGGGCCCCAAAATTTGATTCTCTACAATAATTATAATAGAATCAAAGATGTCTCTGTTGTACAAACTAGACAGAAGTTGCACCAATGAAAAGTCTGATCAGGTATTAGGGAAAAAGACATTGCCAAAACTAGAACAGGTTGACCAGAGGGGCTGTAAGATCTTTGTTCTTGGAAGTTTCCACGACTCTGCTGGACACAGTCCTGAATGACCTGCTCTAATGCCAAAGTTAGTCCTGCTTTGAGTGGTCAATTGGATCAGATGACCTTCACAGGTCCCTTAAGGGTTCAGTCATTCTACATCCATGTTAGGACATCCCTACAATTATATGGGATGAATCCCAGTTGAGGAGATAACAAATCTCAGGTTTGCCTGAACCTGGTCTTGTGTCCTTACGTGCAGTTTGCTGTGCCAGCAAAAGTGTCAATCACCACCTCCTGCATTTGGGACGTGTCATTGGAGGCATAGCATTCAACCCTTCCAAGAGAAAGTCCTTGGCTTCTCAGATAACTTCATTTCAAAACACTCATTTGAATCAGTCTGGGATTGAAGAACTTGTATCACATTGCCCAAGGTCAGGAGGAGACCCCAGGCAGTGCTGGTTCGCAGGCGTTTCAGCACGGGGAGTTGTTTGTAGCAATAGAGCCACATGCTGATGCAGCGTCAACACACGGAGCACGTCCAAGCCCAGCCCAGGCCACCGCACACCAGGGTTTTGTGTCAGTATGCACAGTACAAACAGATACCAAGCGTGGGCCACTTCACATTTAGGTCTGCTTTCCCCCCTGAGGCTTTGGGTCAGCGGGTGTCACTGCCCCGAGAATGACTTTCCAGCATTGGTGGAGCAGAGGCCGCTCAAGAAACGATTGAACCTTAGCTCATCTTCTCCCATTTTAAATGCAGGCTGTTTAGAAACAAAAGCCATAGGATTGTGTGCGGTTGTCTTTTCAACCCAGCAGTAAGTATTTTAATGTGCAATAAATCATTGTAGAGAGAAAAGGTCAGAAATCCAGAGCCTGGGAGGCTGAAGGGATGCGTTGGACATTGCAAACCATCCGACAGCAAGGCAAGTCCAGTGTCTTATTCCCTAGGGTTCCCCCAAACCTCATGCTTTCATGCTTGTCTTCATGAAAGACTGCATTTGGGGTGCGTCAGCACAAAGCAAAGTCGGTTTATCCTGGAAAGCTGAGAATTCGGTAGATTGTCCCCTATGAGAAGAAGACTTACTTTCCACAAGTTGTTTACTGTTTATTGTTACTGGTTTTCTTTTAGCAACTCTTTCTCTTTCTCACCTGCTCCAGGTAAAAACCAAAGCCTTTTCTACCACTTGTGGTGCTTTAGTACCCCACAGGGTTAGCAAGTAGCTTGTGCCGTTCCTCCACGCTGGATGATCCAGTTGACCACAAAGCCCAACATGCCCAAGGGCTTCCCCACCGAGACAGAGAAACCACTGGGAAGTGATGACCACAATTCCCAAAGAGTCCATCTCTTCCCAAATGAAAATATCATAGAGCGGTGGCCTAAATACTACAGTTCTTTGCTGGCAAGTCAGAAATGCCTGCAAAAGTCTTCCCTCTGGCCCACCATGAGGACCACCCAGTGCCCAGAAGATGAACGCTGTGTGGCATCGTGAGTCTGTCCTGTTGCATGAGGCTCCATCAGTCATGCCTGTTCATCTCATCAGAGAAGTATTTTGATTTGGGCTAGCAAAGGGGATAGGGGTGATGCACATCGGGATGATAACCCCCAGTGGCAGAGGGGTTGGAACTAGATGACCTTTAAGGTTCCTTGCAACCCAAATCGTTCTGTGACTCTATGATAGAGTTCATGGACCACAGCAGAGACTCTTGGAGAAGTGCAGCATAGTCTTCAATCACAGCATTTAACAGCTCACTTGGCTGTGCTTGGCAGCTATCACCTTGTCAGTATGACCTGTACAGTGGGCAGTAAATAACCCACCCTTTGCTGGCAGGCAGGATTTGAAGATTGTCAGGGTACCATGCTGAGGTGCACTATACAATAATAGCCTAGGCTCCAAAAGCATCATTCAAACATGTTTTCATAAAATGCCCATGCCTTTCTCAGCACCAGACATCTTCAGAAGGACTATTAGCCCACTGCCTCTCTTTGTAGTACCTCCCAACTAAGTAAACGGTGCAGGAAACTGTATTTGCCCACTTCAGTAAAAGCCCTTTGGTTTAACCTTGTCAGGATGCATCTGCCGGAGCGGCAACAGACTGTATGTTCTGTCTCTCTATTTGCACGGGTCAAGGAAACAGGCTGCCTACACAACCACCTTCCAGATGGAGCGGTCCCGTACGCATCCAGACCTTTGTTGGCAGTTGCCAGACTTACGCGGTACGTGAGAAACGCCTTACGTATAATTGTAGGCCTGCAGTGTTTTGCTTAATCATTTGGCTGATAGTAGAATACAGCTGTCAAAGTAATTGCCCCCTTGGAAACCTCCCTGTCCACACATTTTAGGGCAGGCGAGATAAACTAAATCTCCTCACAGACTCGTGATAGACAGAGACAGTTTCATGGGGGCTGGGGGAGAAAAAAGATCGAGCTTCTATTTTTCAAAAGATTCTCTCTCTGTTTCTTTTCTACGCTCCTGACGTAGTTCTGCAAAGACAACAGCACATGTAAGGGTCTGGAGATGGGATCGTTACTGCAGCTGGTTATTTTTCTTGGAAATGGCCCTTTGCTATTTTTCAGTCTGGTTGATTTAGTCAGCGGTTTCCGGAGAACAAAAAGTCGGTGCTTTCTCTTGACCCTTCATTGCAAAATGCAACCTGAGCTTTAGGAAACTTGTTGTCGGAGGGTTCCTGTTCCTCGGACCTGTCCTTGGGGACATTGTGAGAAAATGCCAATGGCTGTAGGGTGGTCTTCCCACCAGGCACTGAAGGACACTAGCCCTGGCTGCCTGGAAATGGTCTGTGTGAGCCCCCTTCTCCAAGGAAGCCATTTACTACAGAGCAGCTGGTGCCGCACAGTGTCCAGGTTGCGGATGCTATAATAAAAGCACTCCAGAGAGTTTTTTGGGGGTGAATGAACAAAGGCCATTGCTTCTGAAGCATAAGCTAAGTCTAATTTTGGGAGGCTCAGGTGAGCTGCAGCATTGTGCAACCCCAGTTTGAATGCTGCTGATCCTCACCCATTTGTACAGCTAAAAGCAAGCAGTCGTTTGCCTTTTTCATCTTTGTAAAAAAAAAAAAAAAGTTGCAACCCTTATTCCTGCTTTAAGAAACAGATTGAATTGCTTGTGATGATCCAGAACAATGTGGTAATCTATTCCCTCTTCAGAAACAATATTTCAGCTTTATTATTTGCATATATGAGTCACCAGACAAAATACTGTGGATACAAAAATGCTCCCTAATAGAGAAATCGATAAAAGGTATTTAAGATTAAAGATCCAACATACTTAAATACCATGAAACTGTCACACATCAAGAAAAAAAAAAAATTATCTCCACTTTATGAACCTGGAAGATTGATCCTGTATTTCTGTTTAACCCCAAACCCTTAATTATTTTCTTGGAGGACCAGAGCACTATAACGCCAAAGGCAGCTTATGCTACTGTCAAAGCACAAGAACAAGTTTGCTCCAACAAGATTTCAGAACTGTTAAAGCAT
The DNA here is from genome assembly GCA_013396935.1 of Baryphthengus martii. NCBI lineage: Eukaryota > Metazoa > Chordata > Aves > Coraciiformes > Momotidae > Baryphthengus > Baryphthengus martii. The sequence continues at coordinate 386,613 of VWZK01012749.1, forward strand.
CCCAAAGCCTCCTAAGTGAGGCCCAAATGTGTCATTCAATCTTCAGTAATAATTTGAGGTTTATTTTTTTTTTTCTGGTTGGTATTTTCAGCTCTTTTCCTCAGAAACTGAAAACTAGCAGCTGACTCAATAGAAGGTATAGATCTTATAGGAGTATCATGACTTCAGGAGCTCAGATTTTAATGGGAACATCAAATCTATCTGGCATTACGATAAGGACATCAGAAATTAGCAATACTGAAGGTGTTTCCTGGGCTTGCTTCTAAAATAGACCATGGCTGATATATACGTATGTTTGTGCTGACGTTGCCAAGTAGCCTCATTGGCAAACTTTGTAGTTCAGCATAGCTAGACATAGTTTTGTGAAAATTTAGACCCAAAGTCAAGGTTGTTTTTCTTTTTCCTCTTTTTAAAAACAAGATGGAAATTGATGTCTGTGAGTTTTCATATGCAACATCTCAAAAGGGTGGACCTTCTCTTAAGGGTTGACCTCAGCCCTGCCAGGATGACATCCTCGACGGAGAAGGTAAAACTTTGCAGAGAAATGAAAGAGAGCTATTTAACAATGTCATATCTAATGAAAAGCAAACAAAATCCCTAATAAGGGATGCCACTAAGCAAAGTTCTTTCCCTTTCTGAAAGTGGATAATTACTTCTTTTAAGTATCCAAGCAGGCAGGCAAGGGTGGTGAAGGTGAGGAGACAAAGTTTGCAGAGGACACCATGTTAGCTGTGGGAGCCTATCTGAAACTTCAAGGCTGAGGACTTGCAGAGGAGCTCACAACACCGAGTGCCAGGCAACAAACTCAGAGCAGATCACTCTGTGTCTGAAGTCATGCCTATGGGCTAATAGCACGGATTGGGGCCAGTGTCAGGCTCAAGGTGCAACGCTGCACTGAGGGGCAGACATGAGCATTAGGGAGCCTGGGGAGACAAGCTGGAAAGGGACAACTGGGGAACAACTGCTCTTGCAGAGTAAGCAAAAGGCTGGAAATTAATTTAAACACATCCCTGGAGGAAATTTCCAAAGACAACTCTAAAATGTGGTCATCCAACTGCAGCCTCTGGTTTGGAAAGTCCTAAATTGATGTCTGCTGGAAGGTGAGAAGATGCTCAGGAGAGACAAGGACTCCTCCTTGCTTTCCTTCCTGTGTCTGCTGCTGGCTACAGCCAGTTAGAGGTGCTGGGCTAGGCAGGGTGGATCAGTCCTCACCGAAAGGCCAGGAAAGGCCATTATGGATGGATAATGCACTGAGCTGCTCAATTTATACTGAACAAAAATCATCACTTCAAGTGCAGGAACAGCAGTATCGCAAGACGTACACTGGATAGATCAGTAGGAGCAGCCACTGCTAAAATATAATCATGTTTACAGTAGCAGGTCCCATGATCCCAGCAAAGGGCTTGATCTCTAACAGAACCTTTAAGGGCATAATCGTATTTTTTTGGGCAATACTTTGGCAATGGCTTTTAAGTGATGAGTCAGTAGATGTTCCAGTATCGGGACGCAGTATTTCTATGCCAGGCACTTCCACTAAACGGTGTGTTTTCCACTCCTGCTCTGGATCCTGCAGCACACACTTGGTCAGGCTGGAGCTGGAACAGTGAAGAAATGCCAGGCTGTGCTGGAAGGACTCTTTCTTTTCCCCAGGGATCAACTGGGGTAACATTTTCATGACCAAGACCACCAAAAATCACCATGGGCAGAATTGCCCCTGCCTTCTGCAAGGTGGTTTTTGTTTACATTGGTTTGGGTTTGTTTTTTGGGCGGTTGTTTTTTTCATTGCTCATGCTTCCTCATGCTTCCTGATTAATTCATTGCCTAACCTTAAAGATTCTTGAGAAAAGGCAAAGAATCTAGCCCTCCTGTAAACAACAGACCAGAGATCTGAGAGTTTTCTCCTTTCTGTATTACTACTAGCTGATATGTGTATTTTCACATCACCCAAAGGAAACTTTTTTCAAAGAACGAGGTGTTTGCCACTGCCACAGCAAGGTGAAATGCAAAGAGAGTTCTAGTGTGAGTTGATTTTGCCACTGGGCTGACGGTGAGCAGTCACGAAAAAGGGGAGTGTTTTCCCCTGGGCTTCTTATCTCATGTGCCTCAGCACTTGCTGGGGTTATTAATCCTCATGAGGAGCACCACAGCTCCTAGAGGGAAGGCTGGGTGGGTAATGGACAACCGAAAGGGCCCATCCAATGTCATCTGGTTTTACAGGCCCTCCACCTCCTGATCCAATGGGCTCAGCATGGATGGCCTGGGGGCTCTGGGCACATCTGCTATGCCAAAACTCAGATTGTCCAGGAGCAAGTTTAAGCACTTCAGGCGTTCAGGATGCTCCAGTGGAAAAATAGCCTCAAATCTCCTCACTGGCAACCCTTTTAAACAGATAGAGGCCCATGCCAGACTTCCCTTCTTCTGTAAGATTTCACTTCATTCATTAAAAATAAATTAAGAACATCAATATTGTGAGAGGGAAAAGAAATGGGCACCCTCTTCAAACACTTTCAAATTTCCCCTGCTCTGCATGTGGTTCATCATGGCAGCTTGGCCCTGGTATCTGCTCCCAGACCTCACTGGCTAGCAAGACCACCAAAGCAGACCAGGCTGGAGCAAAATTACTGCCTAGCTCTGACATTTCCAATGCAGATATTGTCATCCGACAGGTCACATCAGAATATCGCCTCTCACATGATCTCCCTCTATCCTAGACCTACCTGAGCACCCCTAGCCCTGACTTATTTGTGGCCTATCATCAGTTGGAGCTGCTTCAGTTTTCTCCACGTCCTGGCAATACAGCTGCTGCCATTCCTTAGAAAGCCTGAGCGCTGAGCATTTAAGTAGTAAACAGGGGTAATTGCCTTCTGAGCAAACAGGCTGCCCTGGCTCAGATCCTCTACATGAACCCATTAAGTGACAGGCTCCTGTTCTTTAAGAGCATGACTGAACTTGATATACCACCATTGCTGGATTTAAAGTTAAAGCTGATGGAGATGGGGAGACAGGCTAGGGGAGTTGTCCCTGCACTCTCTCTGAGCACTCACACTTCCCTCCTCTTCTCACCTCCTCCTGACAGGCCTGAAGCACTTTCATCACCACAGTTGAGAGTAGATCCCTTAGGAATGGCAGATGGAGAACATCTATGGCTGCAGGGTGCTTACCAAAGCTTTGCTAAATCCTACACTTAGTCAGTAAGGACAGGTACAGCACCCTGATCCTTTGGGACTCTACTCAACTGTATTGCTCTGATTCCTGTTTGCTTTTCTCCCATCACAGGGAAGTGCTAAGTCTGCCTCTATCAACTAGGAGCCACTGCTCCCTGAAGGCAGGAAAGCTTGCAGTGAGGTACAAGTCATACCCGCTCCCCACACTCATCTTCGCTTTTCACTTCAATCCAGGTCTGAGATTTTTGTCAACTGCATCTTTTCCATAAAGAACCCCACACAAACCTCCCTTCTGAACACTCTCACTTGTGAGCCTTTATAATCAGTTCTTAGAAATGCTTTAAGCAAGACCTCTAAAGCACTTTGTAATATCCTTCTGGAGCATTTTTAAACAAGGTTGTGGTACATGTCAGGGACAAATCAGACATCATTTGGAGGTCACCTTTACTCTATGGTCACGGAAAGTTTTCCAGAGATCTGTTCCTCACAGAGGTTCAGTGGCCTGGCCTGTCCAAAAGGTGTTTGGACCGCACCTCAATCACCTCATAGGGTCACTGCAAGGAAGAATGGTGGCCTTGGAGCAATTCGCACCAACGAATATGCATTTACAGCACCGAAGATTGAAGTAAATCAGTGAAAATAAAGAAGTTCAACTTCTTTTGGTATGGGCGTTCCTATCAATTCATCGTGCTTTCATGCCCCTGTGAAAATGCTCAATAATTTATCCCCAGAGCACCTTTGGAGTTTCTTCCCTCTCAAGGCAGAAAGACACTATTCTTCAGCAACCACTTTTGACATATTATAAAGTTGATTTTGTGGCTCCTGAGCGGTGCCGAGTCTCTAGCTCCTCAATTCCTTTGTAAGGAAGAAGAAATAAAGTCCTACCAGCCACCTATCAGGAATTAGTCCTCATTTCAAGCATCTGTAAGCAGGGCCAGTGGGGCAGGAGGCAGAATTGCTGGAGCAGAGCCCTGCAGGCTGCAGCCCTGGCTTAGAGGGTACTCTGTTCAGGCAGCCGCCGCTCTCATAGAGATCATGAGTTTAAGCACATATCTAATTGAATTGCAGATGTCTTTTCTGATGGCTATCTGGTAGCAAAGCTTTGATTAAAGCAGCAGCAGAGAGGCAGAACAGGCTAGTTCTCAGTAATAAAACTAATGGAAGGTAGAATGACCATTTACTGCAGCCTCCATGGGGAGCATAAAGCAGGCAGATACTTTAAAGAACATTTTGGGGGGAGATCTGACAGCTCAGCACAGATACCCAGCTTCCAACTCCTAGAGATTCTGAATGTATGTTGGACTGGAAAGCAGCTGACAGCAATTTAAACAATCCATAAATAAGCTCATCTCCCTTCCCATACTCCCTGATGAACAACAGATCGGCTTTCCTTTCTGAAGGCCACAGAGGTTTGTTGTTCTTGACTTTGTTGTTTAAAGGCTGACAAATTTTATTTGATGCCCTTTGGTAACTTCCAAGATTCAGGTGGACTTGCCCTGAGCTTGCACTTCCCAGATCTCAACATCTCACTGTTTTACAGTGCGTTTAGAAATCCAAGGAGGGAGAACTTTAACAGAGCTCTCAGTCCACTCAAACCAGAAGACTGTAAATTGGAACATTATGACCTTTTTTTTTTTTTTTGCCTATAGCCACTTTCTCATGATGACTTGAATTGCATCCAAGACGTATTACCACATACACATGACTTAAAAACCACCCCCACCCAACACAGCTGAAGAATCAAAGTTAAGCTTCAAGATGACCTAAGAACCTGGCTTTTCTCAAAAACCTTGTTTGTGAGCTCTGTTTCTCCTCTGCTGGCCAGTACACTGTACCTAAATTCTCACTGTACTACATTTCGGGGGCCTCTTGGCCATGTCCTATTCCGAATCTCTTGTCTTTTTGCCCATTACAACTCTTCTAGGGGCATCTCAATGAACAACCACCACCTGGGGCATAATTTCAAAGTCAGTCATCGCAGTTCTGCTCTCATTTTCCCCTTTTGAACTGCTGCCCTTTTCCGATGTATTTACAACGTAAGGAAGTTAGTTTATTCATGGTTTGGCTTTTAACGTCATTGTTGAGCTTGGCTTTGCTCCTGTTGGAAACTGGACCCTGATTCAGGAGGGCAGTTGCCAGTGTCTGCTGGAAACTCCTTGCCTTGGGATTTTCAAACAGGCTGTTTGTTGGCCTACCTCAGCACATACTAAACACAGTCAGAAGACTGCTTACTCATCACAGGAAAAGGATCCGGCCAGCAGCAGGTGTTTTTCAGAGAATCCTCAAACAAGCATTTCAAATGCCTAAGCTCATTCCAGACTTCCCAGGAGCTCCTTCCAGCAACCACCCTCCATTCAGTTTCAACACATCTGAAGTTACACTGACCAGCAACTGCTGGAGTTGGACTAACTTCCAGCTTAGGGAAAGCTTTGGATTTTTATTTTGTTTCAGGTTTACCCTGGCAGGAAACTCTCCAGAAAGTTAAAATGCGTAACTCCAAAGAGAGAGGAGAAAAGCAAGAAATAATGTAACGTCTGTAAGATGCGAACTGTTACTAAAATACTCAAGATGCTTAACAATAGGTTTTGCAGATGGCACATATTAAGCTAAACAAGCATGCCTTCAGTCAGTGAGCTTGAGTACTGCTGTTTCACTCTAAAAGGAATAAATAATAATTAGAATTCTTTGTATTGAGATAAATACATTCACTGTAGCTACAGAAATCAAGAGTAATAATTCCCAAAGGCCTCACTAGGTTCTTTCTCCAGTTGAAAGATGGGAAGCTGCCTCCGAGGCACTGATTTATTCTGTAAGAATTAGGGAGAGGCATCTCTAAGGCGCTGTATTTACTCCATTGCTGCTGGGAGGTTTTTGTCTGGGTGCTCTCCGGACAGTTTTCAGGCATGTTATTGAAGCAGATTTCCTTTCCCCAAGTATTTACAGAGTCCCCAGAACTTGGACAATGTGGATTTGCCTTAGAATTATTTGCTATAAATTATTGAGTTAAAAAGACACAACCCACAAGGGGGTGTGGGGGGGAAGGAGCTTGGAAACTTGGTCTCTCCGATAATTTGTTTAGATCAGTTTATCATGTGGCTGTTAAAAATAAAGCAAGTGCGCAGCTAATTGTCAACAAGAAGGTAAATGACAAACAGCTTGAATACAGCCTGAAGAGTTACTGAGTTGGAGATACACAGTGGATAAAATGCCCGATGCACAAAAGACAGATTACGTTTAATTTGATTCTCACAGTGGATGAAAACCTGAGCATTTCAGAGTTTGTACAAAGAAAAATTCTAGTGGTGCTGCTTCTGACTATTGATAACATTTGATTTAAAGCGCTCTGAAAAAATGATTTGTTCTAGAACAAAAGCAAAAATCAAAACAATTCATTCCAGAAGTATTACAACACAACTGACTGAAATGTCTACTCTTTGTTTGGGTCTCAAGTGCAATTTTAGTCAACTTGAATCAGTTTCATGGAGAGAGGCTGCCGTTTTGACAGAACTGTTGCCAAAATAATCTCAGCAACAAAATGTTGCTCTGTCTAACTTTAGCAATTGATAAACAGCTCCAAAAACCGGCTCCATAGTTTGAAAACTATTCATTACTGAAGACTAAATGATCAGATTTGTCAATGTTGAAACACAGTGTACTAAAATTATTAAATTATTGCTTAACCAAAAACCTTCAGACTTACAGATACTGTGTTAAATAACAGCTTAAAAAAAATAATCTTGGATTTACAATATTCTCAGACTGTTCTTTATACAAGGTAAAAAAAATAAATTCAGAGGTCTTTTTTTTTAAAAAAAAAAAAAAAAACAAACCAAAAAATATTTCTTTGCAAATTTTCGTCAGTGAAGCAAGTGAAAAAGTTTATCTGCACGTAAAGATTGACTTTTTTAGATACTCATGTTATGGCCTGGAAGTGTTAAAAAGACATTCAGAATATAAAAGCAACTGGAGACAATTAAGCCACTTAAAAAGCACCAAAATTAGCATTCCTTTTGTCGGATCCAGATCATTCAAGTGCTGTTCTGCCACAAAGGCTATCATCAATTTCTAGTTTTAGCTTAGTCAATCAAAAAAAGCATGGTGCATTTCTCTGGTGTTTCCTCATTAAGAATACTCTTAAACTATAGATTGAAGTCTCAAGAACACATCCTACGAATTAAAAGTTCACACTCCCAGAGACACACTCATGCATGCACTTCCATACACTAATTGCAGTAAAGGTAACGCAACTATTTGTGCTGTGACACAGCTGAGCAGTGCCTGCACTGCCGCATGAGTACCCCAAACCCCAAGAATTTAGCTATAAATACCACAAAAAGGCAAACGGTCCTGCCTTGGAACCCTCAAGCCTTCTTGTTTCCTCTGCTGGATCTGACTACTCTCACGAACTTGAAGTTCCACAAGAATGGTATTCTCCTGATCTTCACTATATGTAAGCAATCATATATTGACTCTATAAAAAAAAAAAACACCACCAAAATAAAAAAAACAACACCAACAAACAAACCAACCAAAAAACATCAAAACACCAAAACTTAAAGAGATCCTATAAGAAAACCTTAGTAACTGACTCTCACATTTTAAGTCAAATTAATCTCTTGTATACAAGTTTTAGGACACTACTTCCAATTTCCAAGTACTGTGCTACTGTTCAAAGCACTGACTGTTTTTGCACATCAGTTGTGAACACTCTTAAATATCCCTGGATTCACATCCTTAACACGGATGAACACAGGCCACCCTAAAACTGCAAAGCCCTTCATGGTCCTTACCACAGGAGATCAGTCACATCGTATCCAGATATTCACCTAGAAATTTGTCGGTTTAGATTCGGTTATGTTTTAGTCATTATTAAAGAGGAAAGAAATTATTTTTTTCAAACTGAAGGGAAAGTTTTATCTTCACACCCAACTGGAAATTCTTCTCCACGATTTCAGAAGGCAGAATTAATACAACACACCAAGTTCACACAATTTCAACTAGAAAAATAAGTATGAAATAATCAAGGTAAGAGCTGCGGAGGTGAAACTGAGAAATTCTTGGCCGTGAGGATTTCAGCCTGGTCTCATCATGGGAAGTTTTCGAGAGAAGGCGGTGTCCGCAGACGGCTGACCTGCTGGGAAGATGTAATGCCTGCTGCCTTCACCACCCTGAAATGAAGGGTGTCAGAACTGCTACCAGTATGGGATGACCCATTCCCAGGCAAGGGTGCAGTTTGCTGCTAGGGAACAACTGTTGCACAAGATTTCTTTGTCGGTGGCTGATCGTACAGCACACATCTGTGCTCTCGCTTATCTACTCCTCAACATATAGAAGGCGCCCAGCAGTCCTGACTGCTCAGAATTTGACCGAAACAAGGAGCTTTGCTTTGTCAGGTTCCCTACTCCCACCTCCTTCACTCCACGAACACTGTAGGTTTAAGAAACTGCGCTGCATTCTTAGCTGAAACTACAGCTCTGAAGGCGACAGGCAGGATCTGGCACCCAGACCTGTGATTCCAGACCTCACTGCTCATGTAAAACTGCACTGCAACCGGCTGAAAGCGACTGCAGTTAACATTAGTACAATATACAAACAGTGATTTATCAACATTGTATGCTTTATTGAAAGTTGACAAGTGCAACAGTTAAATACATTGACGTGTTACAACTCTTTAGAGAACATGCACAAAAACATATGCATACTACTATACAGATCATATGCAAAAAATCCATACTGGGAAATCCAATTTTTTTTAAGGGTTTTTTAATTTTTTTTTTAATTTTTTTTGTTTTTTAGTTCTTTGCTAGCAGGGCTTGGTAATTTTTGGAGTGGTTTTTCCTGTCCTGAACCAAACTACAATGAACAAAGATTTACTTCAAGATAATCAGCAGCCAAGGGAACTTCAGAAGTTACACAAACAGCATAAATCTGCCAAATTCTGAACAGTTGCGTAGGTGCATTCTTATTTATGTAGCATTAAAAAAAACCCACAACTTTCCAAACTTCTTCAGAACAGCCAATGAAACAACTAAACTTCAATCTGTACAACCTAAATAGTTACAGTTTTCTATTTTACAAAGTAATTACACTAAATACACAAATATACAGTAGGCAAATAACCTTCATTGTAATTATCCTATGACCCAACTGTACGTCACCTACCTGCTTTCTATATATAATACAGCTTTATGCACCTGTCCACTGCTTCAAGAAAACGGTGCAAATATTTGCACTTAAGGTTTCAGGTGACAATTAAGTGTTAAACACTGAGTTTACCTTTCTCCCTCTTCCTCTTAGATCCTATGCACCAGTCCTCACTTTGGAACCCCAGTGCACTTATGGGGGACTGAGCCATCACTTTTTACTCCAGCCTACTTCTTCATATTTCCAAGCTTGAAAAGCACTTGTATCAGTTATATCACTGGATGAGTGGAAGATTTAAAAACAAACCAAAAAAATTCAGGCATGCAGCTTCATTCCTCAGCCATTTGCAGAAGCTGCTCAAGTCCCCAGTGTACTTGTGCTAATTCTCTGGAAGAAGTTTATTTTACGCAATCAACCTAAGGACAAAGACTCCTTCAAGCCAAAGGGAGAAGGGAGGGAAGAGAGAGACAGATGAGTGCGCAATATAGGGTGGGAGAAGCCTCTCCTGATGTGTGCAGGGCATGGAGTCCTCAGTCTGGGTTGCAGTGTGCATTGAAATGGATGAAGGATGGCTGTGGCGGATTCCCGCTAGTCCTTCTTGCTCTGGGCAGTCCAGAGGCCAGCGATCATGATGGCAATAACATCTTGAGCTACGCTGAAGGCCCTGACCCCTGTGATGCCGGCTGAGCAGGCTGTTGTGTTGTCCCTTGTGACTGGGAAGAGGAAGGCGGGGAACCAGTCTGCAGCTGTGCTTGGAATTGGGCAAGCTGCTCTGGGCTGGCGAGTGTTTTTAGCAGAGTGTTTTCTTGCTCCAGCTGAGAGTTCTTCTCTATCAGCTCTTTGATTTGCTCTTTGAGGACCTCCACTTCCTCCCTTACCGCATACATCAAGTGACTCTTTACCAGATCCTGAAACACAGAAGAGAGTATGTACGTCAGCAAACCAGCCCAGAACCAGGCACAGGCTCTTGCCCAACTCAACTGGAGATGCAGCGGATTCCTCTCCTCAGAGAGACGGCGAGAACCCAGCTCCGCTCGGGTGCAGGGGAGTATCCCAGGGAGGGCCATGAGCCCCCGGAGTGTGCCCTTGGGTCAGGCGCTCCGGCAGGGGGAGCGGGGCCGAGCAAAATTCTCCCTCGCAGCGGCCGAGAGACGCCGGGGCCGGACCCGGAGGGGAGTTGAGGGGTGCGAAGGGGTGCGTGTCCCAACCCGCTGCCCGCGGCCCCGCCGCACACGTGCGGCCCCGGGGCGGGCAGAAGGCCCCG
>VWZK01012749.1:398732-428046 GCA_013396935.1 Baryphthengus martii
CCGACACCGCCACCTATTGGCGCACGGCAGCGTCGGCCCCGCCGCGCCCGGGGCAGTCCCGCCGAGCGGGCCCCGCCGGCTTATCAGTAACTAACTCCCCGCACCCCCGCCCCGGGGTGAGGTTCATCTGCCTCGGTACCACCGCTCGGGCCCCTACCACCGCCGCTGCCCCGAGATCCGCGGGCTGCCCTCGGCGCGGCAGGTTTTAGGCGCTTGGAATGAAAGCCGTACCCGGTAGCTCTGCCCGCTTCGCCCGTGAAAGGCGGTGAAACCAGGACACGCACATATACAGATGCACACACACTGCAGATAAAACCGGTTCAGACTCCTACGGATCTGCCAGAGCCGCGGCGATCCCTCATTATCCCTTACGCGGGCCTTAGTAACCCGTTAAACCATTCACGGAAAAAAAAAAATATTCAGGCATCAGATCATCCACAAAAAACGTGCACAGCACATACCTGCATATTTCTAGCAAGGCAGCTGATATTCTTCTACAGTAATAGGGAAAATGCCTATTCATTCCTTTTTTAGATTGTACCATACAGCACTTAGTTGTTTTAAAAGTTGCAGTACACGCATTAATAATTCAGGAAAAATTCTCCCACCTAAGTGCGATGTATTTCTCAAACGTTATGCTCTCACGTGTCATGGAACACAACTCCTGCAGTCACAGCCAGTACAAAGTGATACCCTCTACCAGTAACAGCTGAGGAGACCCAAGGCTGAATTAGACCACCACAACACACAGCCACAAGAAACAGCCGACCTCTAAACCCACTGTCTTCTAGATCTGCACTTTCATCAGGCATTATATGATGTAATAAGCACAAAAAATAAAGTCAAAACCCCCTTCAATTCTCTATAGCAAATTTCTCCAAGAACTAGAAATCAGTTATGTCACAGGTACTGCTCCCAGCGAAGCAGGAAAGCCAGGAGGCACGGAATAATCATCTTAAAGCTAAATATAGCATTTGCGTATCTGCATCATCCTCCTTAGTTTATTTATGTTGTCCTAGTCTACTATTCTTTCATTCAATAATGCCAGCAGAGGAGTACAAACTAATCCTATTCACCAGAGAGGTCACATTTAAGAACAGCAGTGCCTCGGAGCCGCCTTCCCGGTACCACATACGATGCAAGGGATCCCACAAGGGCACAACTCTTCTCCCACGCTTTGGGTACCTGGGGAAGTTGCACAGGACAGCACCTAACAGGCTGAAAATTAAAGGAACTTTTGAAAAAATAAAATTAAAAAAAAAACAAACCACAAAACCCTCTCGCACGTACTAACTTAATAGCGAGTGATTTCGAAGCAAGGCATTAAAATATACACACATCAGGCTCCAGCTTTCCACCTTGGGTCAGACAAACACCAGTACCCATACGTTGGTGTGCACGCTTCCACTAACCACTTTCTTCACTTGATGATACTCATTGTATTCAGAGATCAAGCGAGCCATTTCATAAACAGCTCCAAAAGCACACCATCTGTACTGAAATATGTATTAATTCCCGTCTTAGACTTTATCTAAATTCACAGTTTATGAAGAGTTGGACTTGAAAAAAAAATCAGTAATGTCTTAAATGACTCCTTGCCATGGCAGTTTCTGGGGATGATAGAATTGCAGCTGGACACACACTCCAGGGGCAACCTCGGTCCTGCGAAGCTCTTAATCAGAAAAGGGCAGAGTAGGTGTAAAAACGAAGTCACAACTCTGCTAATTAAGTCCTTTACAAAATAGTTGACTTGAAGATAGGAAACTCCCATGCCTGGACAGACACTCCCTTGAAACTCCCACCTTGCTGTTGCAGCATAGACAGCAGACATCTGTGTGTATTTTCCCTTGTACATGTAAAGATAAAGCCATGGATGCATTCCAAGATGATTGTTGGTACTATCATAATGATTGATAATTATTAAATGCCATCATTCCGCTTGTGACAGGAAAAAAATGTGACTCTCAGATTAAATTAACAATAAATAACACTGCCCTCTTCTAATTATATCTTCACAAAGAGGAGATACAGATACGATCCCAAATCCAATTCTCACTAAACTCATCAACCACCTTCCATTAACTTCAGTTAACTTATTTTTAGATGCCTACAAGCTGAGCTGTGATTCAACAGAAAGCTGTCAGCTGCGTAAGGAGGACTGCATATTAATATGCATGTTCTGCTTTGCCCATCCTAGAGAAAAAGCAAACCATAAGTGTCCCTCTACGGCTGAGAAAGCTCAGAGCTCTCCTATCAACTAGGAAATAACAAACACAACATGTGCTGCTTGCATCCCCAAAACTGATGGGGCGAGGAGGGAAGAGAACCACTCATCTCACCTCAATGCCCCATCATCTGCCTGACAAGGACAGAGACCGAACATATTCAAAGGCTGAGGGTTTGCTGCTGCCTTTTATAAATATACATAATTTATGAAATAAAACAATCTATGGAAGATCTAAGAAAAAAATATCCTCCAAACTCCCTTTCCCTTTGCTCATTGCTTTGCCTCTCCTCCTTCCTCCTCCACCACGACATTCAACGTGCACTTCGCTCGGATTATGTTGCTTTGACTCGCCCTCCCTCACAGCACTAGAAGGGAGTCAAGACGACCACCGACAATCTTCTAACCACCCCTTTTAACACCTCATTAACAGACACTACATGACATTAGACTCCTACAAAAGCTTACAATTTTACATTCCTGGGAGAAGAGGTGATAAAGGCTGCAAAATTCCTTGTCCCTGGGTCTGCGTTGGGCTGGACCAATTCATACCCCTATTAGATACAAGATGAGGGACTTTTGTTGAATAGAGTCCCCTCACAAGGAGGATGATCACAGGCTTTAGAAGCCTGCATATCTGTGAAGCACCCCAGGTGACCGCAAACTGCATAAAGTAACAGAAAGACTTGACATTGGTCACTTGGAAATGAGCAGGAGAAAATACAATATACTGCTAAACAAGTACATCACCAACATCTTTGATCCACTAACTGCTGAGAATGAAACAGATAGGGTTGTCAAAGACCTTTTAGCGTGTTTCACCTTCTGTAGTGTTTGAGTTCTTAGACATTGTTTCTCCCACTACATAATTTCCTCTTGTCTCAATTTAATCATGCTAAGCACTTGAAAAAAGTGCTTTTCATCTGAAGTACATAATGAGGTAAGCTGCAGCGTAGGATCATTTTATCACTATGCAACGCTGGCTTAGAATATTTCTGCCTGTGTGTTAAAAGAAAATCTTTCACTTGATTTATCTTTCAAGCACCTTGTCAATGTAGGCTCCCTTTAGATGCCATCATTAAAAGTCCTAGACGAGCATCTCCTGAACTCAAAATAAATCTCATCTTTTGACTATGTTGCAAAGAGAACCAGAAACCCTAATAGAAAACAGCAATTTCTGTCACAGCACACTTTAATCTTACACTATAGATCCTTACACTCAAATCCTGTGGACTTCAACTACAGAATAAAAGTACTGAAGACTACTAAAAACCTCATCTGTTAATTACTCAGGAAAAGACTACAACAATTAGATCCTACATGACACTTGACTTTACGTTTCACTTAACATCTAGAAATGGTCAACAAATGGCAAAGTACTGTTCTGCCTTAAAATTAATAAATTCAAAACTATTAGTGTATTAACAGCACCCCCACACACACCTCCAGTATCAAAAACTTAGGCAAAATTCCTGCAAGCTAAATACCTAAAGAGTACTGGCTGCAGTTGAAATAAATAATCCTTTAGTCCTTGATGTCAACTGCAGCCAGTTTCCTCTTTAGGCCTTGATTTTTAATTCATCTCAGTGAAGATAGGCCGAAGAAGCTGCCTGATGATTCCCCCCCCACACCCCAGTAAATCATAATTATTTTTAAACAGACTTAGGACAATAAATCAATCACATCCAGATAGTCTAAATAAAGATCACAGAATCTCAGCCAACTTCCTTTTCCAGTCCCAAATTTGTAACTAGGATCTTGATATAAAGAAACCAAGACATTGAGAACATATTACTCAGATCCAAAGGCTAACGTATTTTATTTCTAGACCGAATTCTGCAGACCTTTATGTACCTCTGCTAAATTAAAGAACCTCTTGCTACCAGATATTACTCCATCCATTTTCCTAAATGTGTTCTTTTCCTCCCCCATATTAAACTTACTTGCATCTATAATTTGTTTTGCTAGGAATTGGTTTTTAGTTCCACAAAAAAAGCCAAACAGATAAAAGGGAAAGCTATGCAAGATGCAAGTGAATAGAAGCGCTGTATTTGCAAATTATTTTCTGCTTTGTTTTTTTTTCCAGATGTGCAAATATAACTAAATAAATATTCATCAGAAAGAATACATACAGCCTACTGGGGTTCTGGAAATAACCTGACAGTATTTCTAATTGCAATCCACACACAGAAGCATCACGCTGTGCGCTCTGCACAGGAGACAGAAGGCTGTGTTTAAAAGCAAGAAGATAACCATGTAAGATCAAAAGACAAACGAGGAGAGGTTCTCACTGGCTCTTCTGAGAATATCGTCTTTCTCTTTTACAGGCAACTAATTTCTAAATCACCCTCAGTTGCTTGTTTTATTGTGGTTTTTTTTTTTAAGTGAGAATTATGATTCCACCAATTTTAATGTTGACAAAACAAAAGATAAGATCTGCATCATGTACCTGGATATAGACACACATAGATAATCCACTCTTCACTGGTGAGAGAGGACTCTGCAAGGAAATATGAGACATCTTAAAGAAAATTTTGGTACTTGGAGAGCAAATGCATGGCATGCCCTTGGCTGAGATCATCCACAGATGGCCACCCAGCACTGTGGCTGAGATGAAGGACCCCGTTCTGTGCACATCCATTGAGTTTCAAAGTCTCCTCACAGAGTCAAGGGAGGCTCAGAGTAACTCAGAACCTGAAATCTCATCTAGATGCTACACCACCTAAATTTAAAGCTGGCATTTGCAGTAACAGCTAGCTTGGAAATGACCAGCTTCCCTAATTTCATATCCAAGCTTAAAATGAGTAAGGGTAAAATATCCAACTTCATTAAAAGTGAAAGCCCTCCACAGTATCCCACAAACTGCCCTTGACCAAGGACTGCAAGTGGGGAAAAAGATCCACAAACCGCATTGGCATCCTTAAACTTTAAGTGAGACATCTGAGCCAGGAATTGATTTTTCTTCCCTCTAGGAAGCCGCAAACAATGTCACTCCACATGCTGTCACTGTCCCCGGGATGGAAGGGAAGAAAAACTGTTTAGTGTCATAAAGCAGCATATGTAGAAAAGTGATAAAATGCTACAGTTTAAGTTTCACTGCCTGAAGCATGGAGCTGGAATTAATTTTTCCTGTATGTAAAACCAGGTTTAAGCATTCAATTCCCTGATTGCATGCATAGATTTCATGTGCAATGCTTTTCTCAAGGCAAAGGACAACACATCAGAGTAAAAACCACTGACACTAGCATTTAATCCCCCTGTTTCTAGCTATATAACAAGAAACTTTTTCAACCATTTACTCCAAAATTCAATGCAAGCAGGAGCAAAGACTCACTGGAGCATGTCAAGTTACACCTAACGTAACATAGCAAGTATAGGAAGTGGTTTGTCACAGTGACACGACAAGCTTTTGGAAAGCTGAAGTTCACTATATTAAACAGCATCTCTGACCCAGGGGGCCACCAAGCTGGGGGGGACTCTGCAACAGTGGCTGACACTCATCTAACCCTACCTTGATACCACACAATGGTATTTAGCCACCAAATTAAAAACCAGCCAATTTAACCTGTAACTGAGAAGGGTCATCTTTGACTATTTTGTAAACTCTTAATAACTTCTATTTCCTTCAGGCTGCAGAAAGTCACACCAAGTCACATGAAGTGGGAATACCACGTCTTACTGACTGATGCTAATTGTGGAAGGGGGTGGGTGGGGATGAGGAACATTAAGTCCCTTCATTTCCACTGTCCCCAGCCCTCTATAAAGCCTACACCCATTATGACTTTTTGTTTTTTACCCACTTAATCCTCTCCTTCCTCCTTTTCCCATCTCCTTATCTTTTTTTTTTAATTGTTCCCCTTGAAACTCTATTGACAATTTTGGCTCAGCTAATAATTTAGCCATGCTTACCAAAAAAATTATTTATATGGCATAACAGCTGGTCTACACTTCTCACCAACTATTGTTTTCCCTTTGATAGTCACTTTTTGATTCAACACTTGAAATTAAGCCTGTATTTCCCACAAAAGTATAGTGCACTAGAAGTCAACCCAAAGTCGGCCAGGAACAAAACTAAAACACCTACAATTAACCAGCGTTGTCCTATGGTCTTCAGGAAGTTTGGCATGAAGTTCCCTACTCCAACTTCTATGGAAATTACTAAAAACAGTCAATAATGATCAAAGGAGAAAAGTATGGAAACAAAATTTAAGGTAGGACCGCAGCATGGGAATGGAGCCCTCAGGAGGTGGAATCTGATCTGCCATGAAGGACGATGAAGATCTGCCACTGCTCGGCTTTTGCCACATTATCATTCTGCCGTGCCATTTTTAAGGCCATTCTGTTAAATGCTAATAACCCCTCAACACTGCAACTCAGTGACACGTACTAGAATACAGTAAGGTTCAATGCCACTTTTCCTCCTCGGCAAAAACAGTTAAGACCTCTATCCAATTGTGCATTTACATTCCTACAATTTCAGTCTCCTTGCAATTGCCGGCAAGTGGCTTTAAAGGTGTTAGCGATACCAATGAACAAGTAGGTGAATGGCTTTCAGGTTAACTCCCCTGGTTCTAACACGTGTAACATTTCACAAATTTCTAATACCGTATTTCCTCATTACTGAGTGGTCAAAACACTCTACTTCGTTTGTGCCCGAATCCACAGCTGATCATCCTTTCCTGACTTCCTGAAAAATCTACAGGAAATTCAAGACCTGCTGTTCCATCCCAAGTGAGGTGCATTTAAACATGCTGAATTTGCTCCTGTGTATTTAGAAGTCTTTTTATACCTGAATGGAAACTTTTATTTATAGAAATCAAACCCCATGTACCTCCACCCATTCAAGAAGCACGATGGGAATTTCCAGAAACTGGTTAAGCATGTGGCCTGACTTACGGGATTTATTGCACAGTACAGTATATCCCAAAGTCTTGCTTCCCTTTATCAACCACTAAGTCAGGCATTTGCTGGACGATTTCCTGCCCAGCCTGGGCTTTTCCCCCACCCCATCCCCCTTCCTGTGGAAACGAGGATATGAGAGGAATCTGATGTATGCCTGTGCTTCAACTAAGTATGGCATTGAGAAACAAGTACAGCTCAACCCTGGAGTGGGAAAGTACTCTCAGGCTTCTTAATCCAGGCATAGCTTCAGCGACTTAAGAGACACAAATCCTGCTGACTCATAATTGCAGAAATCCCAACAGAGCATCTCCCCATAAAAATCACTTAAGGAAGAAATTGTAAAGCAATGCTGGTTTGAAATACAATGCAAGATACCTGGGAAAGTACTTAAGACTATCAAATCAGTTGTGTTTAAAAATTACTTTAAAAGCTACCTAAATATGGATAAATAGATATTTCAATTTGACCTGAATGTGCCTTATGGCTTTAGAGACGTATTACCCACTTTAGCACAACACTTTTCCTGTAATCCTGTCACACTGCAAACCAAAGAACAGTCAGAAGACAGATGTGCCAGCTCAGCATATTTTGAACATGTCCCTGGAGAACCTTCTAGGCCAGAGACTGCAAACGGCTGGCACAGCTCCATGTCTTCTACATACCCTGATGTCCTGTTTCTCCTTCCTGAGGGATTTAGCCTTCCTTAGTTTCTCTTTCCCTACAGCTCCTCTAAAGGGACCCCGGGCAGTAGAAAGCCGTCCTTTCCCACAAGACTGCATCTTTGAGCTTATAAAGAGCAAGCACCTTGAGACTGTTAGATCCATGGTGGCCACGTGAGGCAGACACCACCGCCATTTAGTCACTCTTGAGCCAGATATTCTGCAAACAGTAGAAGATATACTCTTAATCTTTTAATACACAATTTACGAAGGAAAGATTATAGAATATTATTTCATACCTATTCAGTACCTGGGTAATCGCATTTATGCAGAGCTGGCTAAATTCGAGTGGCATCCTGTCTGTGAAGCAGTCCTGTCTGCTCTTTAATACTGCCGATGCCTGTTTTCTGGTGGCTATCTACCAAAATACATTTCATTAGCTGTTTCACAAGTCTTCTGTACAAAACAAAGTCTGAGCTCATGTATATACTGTGTCAGGCACCCAACTCTTCTTGAAAACAATTATCTCATCCTCCAGAAACCGCTGTCATTAAGGTGACACCTTGAATCTTTGCGAATTAAAAAAGACCCAAACAAACAAAACCAAAACAAACTCAAACCAAGACAAAATCCCTACAAAAACAAACCCCAACCAACTCCAAGTATCAGAGTCTGAAATGAGTAACCCATTTAGTAACGCATGGGAGTCCAATATAGCTCTGGAGTACGTTTCCTCATTCTCACGCAGGGTGTTAGCCCAGATGCTCAGCGGCCACTCTTCTACAGTTGCCACACAACTGCCAAATTACAGGAAGGACAGAAAAACCTCGCTGCGATGAAGAATTTAAAACCCCTCTTCCAGCTTTCCAGCTTCACTGGTGGACCCAGGGAACCACAGCTACCATGTTCATCAAGCATAGAGGACAAGTCATCTCTTTCAAAAACCACCTCAGGCAGCCTCCCATCCCGGAAAGCACTGCCTGCTCCCACGCAAGGTACAGAACAGGGGAATTCCTCTCTGACTCTTCCCAGCTACTACTAATTGCTAGAGGCCCTGGGCAGGTAGACAGTAACATCAATCAGCAGTTCAAGTACAAGCAATCATGACAGCTATAAACAAAAATATTTGTAAGTGAATGTTTGAGTCACAGGATAGCACTGGTGCAACTGAGATAGGCTCCTGCCTTCAATTAGTTTGCCAAAACCTGTTTTTCAGCCCCATTTCTGAAAGACTCAGCATTTGAAAACAAGCTTTTGATAAACTGAAATGTGTAGAAAAGAACTATTAAACTGATTCAGAGATTGAGGTTGGGAGAACTTACCTACGGTGAACAATTACCTTTAAATAGAGAAAATGCTAGGCTTTAGGGGATATCGGATTTTTGTTTCAATTTTTCATATTGTAGTGCATCTTGTAGTGCATCTATTTAATAATTTGCTTGCTTTTAAAAATACAGCAAAAAGTACTAGCTCATAACTATAGTGGGTTTTCTATCCCTTGGTACTATCAACTAGAAACTCGATGCCCTCCACTAATATAAGCTTTAAACAAGCTGAAGTTACAGAAGTTCAGATAGGGACGACCTAAACATAATAGTGCAAGACACAAACGTATTTGCCACTGCCTTCAGTATTGTTCACGTATTGCAACCAACTACAGCCCACCTTAACCATTCCAAGAGTTAGCAGGTACACCCAGCACTCCTTCCTTCCCCAGCTGATGCCATTTTATGACTTCCCCTCCTAACCCCCTCTCCACCCACCCAGGCTCCTATTTTCTGTGGTTCCAACAGAAATATGGAGGATAACACATTACCATTTGTTCAGTATGAACATGGAGAGGTGCTGATGATATACACTGGATCTCAAGCAGATGCAGCCACTCATCTAGAGTCAGCACTACAAGAGAAGTAGGAGCTTCTGCACACCCATAGAATCGGTATTTCCAGCTGCCTAGTGCTAGGCAGCTCCCCAGTGGCACATCAGCATTAGGGTTGACTTTTACAAAATATCTTGGCGAGCTCTGAAGGCTAAACTCTACATCTTGGACTTCATTTTGGTAGCCCCACTTAAAATTTAAAAGTATTTAATGTTATTAAAAGCCCTTCTTGGTATGCTGTAAAGTGCACTTGACCAAGGAGTGCGAGTGAGGAAAGATCCACTGTGTCAGTATCCTGAAAGTTTTAAATGAGATGCCTGACCTGGGAACCTCTTTCTTCCCCCCTTCCAGAAAGCCACACACAACTGCACCCTCTCTCAAAAGAGATCCTATGTCTAACCCAGAGAAAGCCAAATGCTTCTTCAGATTTGGCCCACACATTCAGTAGGGTCAGGCTCAGAAAGCAACTACAACCATATGCAACATTAGCCAAGAACAACTGCAAGAGGGGTTAAAGTTGCTCCTTCGTTTGCAATTTATGGTGACGTGACAGCCAGCCAGCCTTAATTAGCAGAAAACCAACTAGAGCAAAACCAATGCCTCTGCAAGAGAAACTACGGGAAACAAAGGCAAATGTGAAGTAACCAGGAAGTTGCTTGCTGAGAAGGAATACAGGAGACATCCACATTTTCTGTATAGTGTTAACAGATGCAGATTTTGGATTAACAACTAGAGGTGCTACAGAGAATCACAGAATCATTTCGGCCAAAAAAACCCAAAACCTTAGAGATCGTAAGTCCAACCATCGACCCAGCACTGCCAAGTCCACCACTAAACCATGCCCATAAGCATCTCGTCTACATACCTTCTAAATTCCTCCAGGGATGAGTGACCCCACCTCCCTGGGCAGCCTGTCCCAATGTTTAACAAACCTTCCAGTGAAGTTTTTCCAAATGCCCAACCTAAACGTCCCCTGATGCAACTTGAGGCCATTTCCTCTTGTCCTATCACTTGTTATTTGACAGAATATTGTTCTGCTATGTGTATCAGTAAAAATCAGTTATAGCAAAAGTTCTTAATAACGAAGAAAAGTTAAAGAAAAATCACATCTACCGCATAACACACATTTTTTCCATTATACATTCTGTGGAATAGATTGGTTCCTAGTAGAAAACAGTCTTCTCAATACTACCTTTTTTATTCAGCAATATATACTGACACAGGTCATTGCTGTATCCACACACTGCTCAAGCATAATACGCCTGCCGTCATATTTCAATTGCTACTATAAAAGATTTCCACTACACTGGTTCCTTAGGTACTCAATTCAGTATAATTTTTAGCATTTATTTGAAAGTTTTCAGAAACTGTCAATAAATTCATGTTCTTCAAAAAAGCACCACTGACAAAGGAAAGCTGCTCTCCAAAAGGCCATACCATAAACATAGCATGACAATAATATCAAATGAAATCTACTAATCATTATTTGTCAAAATTTATATAAGGGCAAGATTTTGAATTTTAAGGGTGTGGCATAACAAAAGCAGCAGCTCAGAGATCAGAAGTTACGAAGAACACATTCTGTGCTCACTCCCACGGAAGGGTATTTGCCTTCTGTAAACAGAACAACTTTACAACATGAAGAGTCGGGGCATTTCCCCCCCACACATACACACTCTGATACAATTTTAACTCAGTAGAACAATTCTTCCTATTCACCAAGTTACTTGGTATTTCTTTTAAACACTAGAAAGGAACTAAATGAAACCCATTCCTTTCATATTTCACTGCTTTTATGGAAAAGGAGGTTAAAAAACGTAACTTGCAGAAGACTAATTCAATGCCTCTCCAAAAACTTAACAACACTGATTAACTAAATTTTATTTTGAACGTGTGACAAGACAGGATATTCAATGTATTATGTATGAAAAGTATTTGAATGAATGCAACATTGTTCAATAGTAATTTTAACATGATTTGGAACTTATCATTTTCGGTTTAGCATTATGTCATTTAAGATTTGGAGTAACTGGAATACTTTTCTTGAAAAGAAGAAAGAAAAGTGTTGTAATGGCAAACATTTCATAATATGGGTTATTTTAAATATTGCTGTAAAGATTTAGCTTTTTAAAGATACATTGATTTTCAGTGAATAAGCAAACCACTCCGTGTGACACAGCACTTTCAACCAGTATGATAGTCCTAGCTTGAAACAGTTTTAAGAAGTGCCAAGAATCTTGGTTTAGGAGAAGCATTAAGCGACTTGCTCACATGAAATACTCTAAGAAGCTATTAAAAAAAAGGGAGAAGACAAGCAAATTAAGCATCTAAACATTAAAAAAAAAATCATCTTTATAAATACCTCTTTAGATGCTGTTCCAGTTCCAAGAATAACACTTTCATGGTTATTTGGTCAGAGCCTTTTTTCTGGAGAAGTGTCACTTTCATTGATGTATCTATTTAGTACCTGCTGATTAGTTTCCTCCAGATGGAGGGTCAGAAGAAATACCTCTGGGTCCCTGGCAGCCGTAAGATTAGCATTAGCATTCCACTATTAACCACGGGTCCTGAACTCCATGGCACTTTTAAGAATCACAAAGCCCGTCCGTTAAAGATTATCCACTCAATTCTATTCAAAGTTTGCCGAGTTTAATAGTGGTTGGTCACGATCAACAAAAACAAGAAAGGCGAACGGTGACGACGCCACAGATCCCGAGATCACATGGTATTCTGTTACATAAAGCATCAAGAGAGATTAAAATCTTCACGACTAGGCTTTCAAAATCTCAAACAAATGCATCTTCTTTCAGTAGTGCCAAATTCGCCAACTCTCAAGCTGATTCAGCCTGCTCCCTCTTTTTGTACAGCACATGTTAATCCCTACAGGTAGCTAATTCTGCTTAGAAAAAAGCAGCTGAGCTGTACTGTTTCTCAAAGCAAAGTTCTAGTGCTTCGTGGCAACTGTAAATAGACACAGAATCGACAGTACCCAGGTTTGCCAACAAATATTTTACAAGAGCAAATCCTATCCCTGCCTGGTATTGCAACTAGAACTGCTGACGAGAGTTAGAGACGTCTATCTGGTTAGAACCTTCTGCAGACCATATAAAGGTAACAACTCATCACGTATAAAGGCAAAATTCAATCAAATGCTCAATATTCTTCCTCAGAAACACAAATCATCACAAGGCATTTTTGGTAGATTGTAGTAGATCTATACCATGTAACTATCAGCCTATTTCCATAGGTACCATTACCCAACATTGCTTCAATATAAGCGTATTCTTTTCTCTACCACAGTGACGCCTTTCCAGCGGGGAAAGAAGTGGACTGCCCACAGTACATTGCAGAGAAGTGAACAAGATTCACCTCCCTCATCTACATGTGAGCTGGAGAGTCAGAGATAACCCCTTCACCATGGAAACAGCTGGCTACTTGCAGTGTGTGTGCTGAACCCCCAGCACACAAGAGAGCGTGGGCATTGATATTACACTTTTCCATCAGACTGAGACCACAAAAATGCAGAGACAAAACCAGAAATCAAACCTAGCAAACGTTACTTGGGCTTACTGCTGATGTGATGTTAGATGTGTTTCCTCAAGTAGATTTGCCCTGTGAAACTATATAGGAAAGAAACCAAATGGAAGGGCCAAGTAAGTCGGCTCAGAGCGTGATCATCTATTTAGCTGCATTTCTGCTGTACTTTGCCAAGGCACTGAAGAGGCAACTGAAGGCAAGAAAAACAGGTATTACACAATAAAAAGAAAAGCCTGGCTTGGAGGAGAGAGGTGTCAAATCAACCCTACTTATTAGAACCAATAAGTCTACCATCGCACAAAGGGAGTATTTCGATTAGTAGGTAGAAAGGAAAGAAACAAAATGAAATAATGCCTTTTTTCTGTTTTCTGGAGGTGACGGGTGCCGTGGGATTAGTTCCCCATTCCCAGAGCTGAGAAGGAATTCAGATAATTAAGTGGGTATCAGAGCTACTAACTGTGAAGCAGTACAGAGTATTTCTAAATGGTCTTCCCAGAGCCAGAGCCTGGTACACCTGACTTGTAAGGACAGAGCATCACGTTCCTTTTAAAGCGCACTACGGACATTGAAGTGGACGAACTACACTTTACAGTAACTTACAGTTTCTCGCATTACATCAAGTCCATCTCTCTCAGCACAGCATGGAAATAGGTAACATCATGGCTCACTTGAGTGTTCTCCTCTCGCTCCCACTGAAAAGCCATGGAGGTGGGATCACTCAGATGGTGGAACAGTTGTACCCCAGGATGTTGGTCCTTAGAGACCAGGCAGGCAGGTACAACAGTCCTATGAGAGGGTCAGTTGCTCTGAAAGCAGAGCTATTCTTGGAAAATTCAAGTGGAGTCTAACATGGTACAACCACATATAAAGTTGCAGGGGGAATGATTTGTAGAAGGAAATAGACTTTCAGGAAGTTTTCAAGAAACAAATAGATCAACAATTATAGAAATCAACAGCTATTAAGTAGAGAAAGTTTGATCCCATATTATTAAATAAATTCAATATTCAAGATGGAATATTATTTATAGCAAAGAGTCTTGCTTAAAGAGTCAAAGCATCAAGCTGACTAGAGAGATGCTCAAAACCAATTCTAGAAAGCTGAACCAAGACAGAAATTATAATTTGAGTAGCATCTTTACATAGTGAGTACCATAATAATCCCTAGTGAATCCTACTGGTTTTAT
Source organism: Baryphthengus martii (assembly GCA_013396935.1). NCBI lineage: Eukaryota > Metazoa > Chordata > Aves > Coraciiformes > Momotidae > Baryphthengus > Baryphthengus martii. Next base: position 413,118 of record VWZK01012749.1, read on the forward strand.
CTTACATATCATATCCTACACTCTCCCTTAGCCGTTCTCTAAACCGCACGGCTGACCTGTGGCCATCGGGCTGAGCCGAGCCTGTATCCCACAGAACTGCACAGAGCCAATGGCTTTGGTTTTAAGTTGCCCTTCTCCTAACCCTCTGTAACATCCTTCTTGCTATCTCTGTTGCCTGCATTCCCCTCTGTAAAGCTACACAGTTGTCATCAGCTAGGAAGACAATCATCCTCTCTCTGTAACTGTTGTGCATCCATACAGTACATACACTGCTCACAGGCGGTTTCCGGGATGCCTAAAATAATGAATACACATTGAAGTGTGTTGGAGTGGGAAAGAGATGAAAGCAGTGATATAAACATTTCCCTGTGGACAGTCTTTGCTTTCTCCTTTCCTGTTCCAAGATGCATTCTGAACAGGAGCTCCATTGCACTACAGGCAGTGTCAAAACAGTCAAAACCAGGGTCCAGTAAGTTATGCACTTCCAACTAGTACACTCAACTTCAGTGCCACTCTGATTCAAATCTGAGCTTCCTTGACAGCCAGGAGGATCATTAAGTGTTAGATTACATAGGAAAAAAAGATCAATTTGAGACACAAATCTACGCGCTAAATGTAATTTATGAAAGATGAATAACCAACAATACCATCAATTCATATCCACACCAAATAAAGAGATACTGCAAAAAATTATCTTTCCAGCATCCTCCTCATGAGCTTATGGCTAAAACCCTTGTCATTTGCTCTGCTTATTAAAAGTAGTCTTGTTTGGAAATTAACAGCCAATCTATCTGTGTCTCTGCATGTGTGATGCAGGACTACTGAATATATTCAGCTGCTTCACTCTACAGAGAGGCAAGCGCGCTGCTGGGCTGATGAGGGAAAGCCATAGGTAGCTCCATTGCTTTTCCTCACGCTTCAGCCCCAGATCTAGCGATGACTTCACAGTACGGCAACACTCACAGGCTTCGTTTGATGCCAATTCTCCAGTTATGCCAAATAAAATGGTTTCTATACCACTGATCTAAAAGTACCTAATGGCAACGCATCACCTTTTCATTTGGGGCGTTTTGTGCCCTACAGGAGTCTTATTAGTTGCATTTATCACCTTCATGAAAAAAACCAGCAAATCATTTACTTTGTTAGTTACCAGACTGAAACAAATTTTAAAGTTAAAACATAACAGCTTCAGAGGCAGGTATTCCAGTAACTACATGATTCTTTTCATAAACATTCCCATAAATCTGGCAATTCTGGTTACAGTGCATTCAAGTAATTAAAAGTATTGCTCAGTTATGTGTAGGTCAACAACTTACAGGTAATAGAAACCACAAAGAAATTGTAAGTCAACTGGATTAACTAAGAGATGGAACATTTTTACTGCTTTGAAAAATAGCCCCTAGCTGCAACCGAAAAAATGCCTGAAGTACAAGGATCTTCTTTCTTCTCCTGTCACATTCAAGAATTCAGCACCAAGCTATGCTTTCCTTCCTTTGTCCTGAACCACTCTGGCTGTTATATAAAGTGACAGATTGCGCACAGATGAATTATCACTGTGGGTACACTAGGATGTCAGATACTGGTAAGTTTTAGCATTTAATGAAACAAAAAACCAACAAGATTTTATGCAGGATAGCAACAGGGTACCAAGATTCCCCCTCATCCTGCCCATAGCTCTTAAGCCCAAAGGGGAGGAGGGAACGTATTTCAAGATACTCCACAGGTGGTACTCCTTGACAGTTTGGCTTTTAAAAAAAAATAAATACATCAGGCCAAATTTAGATTTAACCTGTTAAGTGAATGAAACTGGCATTCAGCCAACAGAATTTACTGTTTACATCAGTCTGAATGAAGTACAGCACTTGAGCACAAATTCCTGAGTATGTTACACATCACCGAGTTAGCCACCATACCTTCAACGGGGTAAATATTTAGCAGGTTCATTTTCTGCATACTACAGAGGGCTTCAGAGACTGTCTGAATAATCCAGATTTTACCATAGGAAGAAGCAGAAAATAAAGCACAAGCCAACCTTAAGACTACAGACATAAAAAGCCCTATGGTAACAATGCCAATTTTAAGGTGACTCAACAAACTAAAAATAAATACAAAATTCTAATGTGTATACCAGCGCTTGACAAAGTAAAAGAAGATATAACAGACAAACATTCAACCCCTTCTGGAAACTTTAAAGTTACAAACGTGCAATTCTTAAGATATTTAAGGGTTAAAAAAAATTTCTTATGAAGTGATCAGCAATTGATATAAGCCACCAGTACTCAGGATTTCCCCAGTTTCTTCTGTGATTACAGAACAGTCTCTAAGACTACTACTTTAGGGGTTTAAAAAGAGCAAACGCTTCTGTAAAATTGTAGTGCCTGCTGTTAAAGGAGATGTCCCAGATACTACTTCCACCATAACACCAGTTTTCTCTACTACTTTGTTCCCCCTGACTTCCCATCTTAGACGGACCTTTATGGAGTAATTTGGCACAAAATGCTTTGCAAGGCTGCTAGTCAGTGACAGCAGCACACAAAACCCAAATCTGCCTTCGGAAAAATACTCATTAGAATGGCTCAGTGAAGCAATGCATGCTGGATTATCAAAGGGAAGAGAATTGACAATGAGAAGAGGTAAAAAGCAGAAAGAGTGCTATACAAAGGCATCTGCACTGTAATGAAAACCAAAGTACTGAAGTGAAAGACAAGCGCATAGATGCCAAGTTGGGAAGTACCTCGTTCCCAAAAATGTAGTAGCATAAATCACTGTTGCCCTCCTTGCTATCCTCCTATTCTGAACACCTGTAACGAAGTGCAGTTGGAGAAGACAGCTTTATTTCAGGCCCTCATTAAGCAACTCAAAAAGGAACGTCTTTAGCTATGAGCATCCTAAATCAACATCTGAGGAATTTGCTTAGAGATCCTTCATTGCCATCACCAAGCAATATGTAAGGTAAGGCTTTCAGTTACACCAAGGAAAACTTTACAATTGCACAGAATGAGTCTGTCACTTCACACTTAACTTGTATTTTCATCTTGGTACCACTACAGGTACTGCCAAAAGCAAACCCTCCCTATGCGAACGGTCAAGGACAACAGAATCTCCTTGACTGGAAAAGACTTCTAAGATCATCGAGTCCAATCATTAACCTAACACTGCCAAGTCCTCGACTAAAGCATATCTCCAGGGATGGGGACTCCACCATCGCTCTGGGAAACCAGCTCCAGTGCCTGATAACCCTTTCAGTAAATAAATTCTCCCCAATATCCAATCTAAACTTCCCTTGGTGCAACTTGAGGCCATTTCCTCCTGCGCTATCACTTGTTACTTGGTTGAACAGACTGACCCCCATTTCTCTACAACTTCCTTTCAGGTAGCTGTAGAGAGCAAGGTGGTCTCCCCTGAGCCTCTTTTTCTCCAAACTAAACAGCTCTGGTTCCCTCAGCTNGAGTCCAATCATTAACCTAACACTGCCAAGTCCTCGACTAAAGCATATCTCCAGGGATGGGGACTCCACCATCGCTCTGGGAAACCAGCTCCAGTGCCTGATAACCCTTTCAGTAAATAAATTCTCCCCAATATCCAATCTAAACTTCCCTTGGTGCAACTTGAGGCCATTTCCTCCTGCGCTATCACTTGTTACTTGGTTGAACAGACTGACCCCCATTTCTCTACAACTTCCTTTCAGGTAGCTGTAGAGAGCAAGGTGGTCTCCCCTGAGCCTCTTTTTCTCCAAACTAAACAGCTCTGGTTCCCTCAGCTGCTCCTCATGAGACCTGTGCTCTAGACCATTCACCAGCTTCATTACCCCTCTTTGGACATGCTGTAGTACCTCAGCATCCTTCCTGTAGTGAGGGGCCCAAAACTGAACACAGTATTTGAGGTGTGGGCTCACCAGTGCCGAATACAGGAGCACAATCACTCCTCTAGTCCTGCTGGACACACTATTTCTGATATAAGCCAGCATGCCATTGGCCACCTGGGCACACTGCTGGCTCATGTTCAGTCGACTTCATTCAACAGCCCCAGGTCCCCCTCTGCTGAGCAGCTTGCCATAAGTCTGTAGTGCTCCTGGGGGTTGTTGTGGCCAAAGTGTAGAATGTGGCATTTGGCCTTATTGAAACTTACGCTATTGGCCTTGGCCCATCAATCTAGTCTGTCCAGATCCCTCTGCAGAGCCTTCCTACCCTCAAGCAGATCGACACTTCCAACCAGCTTGGTGCCATCTGCAAACTTACTAAAGGTGCACTTGATCCCCTCGCCCAAATCATTGATAAAGATGTTCCCTGGCCCTGAGGAACACCACTCTCAAACCAACTGCCAATTGGATTTAAGTCCGTTCACCATCACTCTCTGGGCCCAGATGTCCAGTTTTTCACCCAGCAAAACACATGCCCATCCAAACCATGAGCAGCCAGTTTCTCCAGGAGCGTGCTGTGGGAAGCTGTGTTAAAAGCTTTAATAAAGTCCAGACAGACAACATCCACAGCCTTTCCCTCATCCACTAAGCAGGTGACCATGTTGTAGAAGGAGATCAGGTTGGTCAAACAGGACTTGCCTTTCATAAAGCCATGCTGACTGGGCCTAATCATCTGATTGTCCTGCGTGTACTGCATGATGGCACTCAAGATGATCTGCTCCATCAGCTTCCCTGGCACTGAAGACAAACTGAGAGGCCTGTAGTTTCGCAGATCCTCCTCCTTCCAGTCCTTCTTCTAGAAGGGTGTTACATTGCTTAACTTCCAGTCTGCTGGGACCTCCCCTATCAGTTATGACCGCTGAAAAATGATGGAAAGTGGCTTGCTGAACACCTCCACCTGCTCTCTCAGAGTGGATTCCACCCAGTCCCATTGACTGTGGTGCAGCAGGTTTCCAACCATCTCTTTCTGAATTGCAGGGGGATCATTCTGCGCCTAGTCTCTATCACCTAGCTCAGGGGGCTGGATTCCCAGAATACAACTGGTCCTATTACTAAAGACTGAGGCAAAGGCAGTATTAAGCACCTCAGCCATTTCCTCATCCTCAGTCACCATGTTTCCTCCTGCATCTAATGGATGTTGGAGGCTCTTTCTGGCCCTTCTTTTGCTGCTAATGTATTTAGAGAGGTTTCTTGGCTGCTACAGCAGAAGCCAGATTAATTTCTAGCTGGGCTTTGAACTTTCTAATTTTCTCCCTGCAAAGTCTCACAACATCTTTGTAGTCACCATGTGTGGCCTGCCCCTTTTTCCACAGGCCATAAATTCCCCCTTTTTTTCCCCTGAGTTGCAGCCAAAGCTCCCTGTTCAGCCAGGCTAGTCTTCTTTGCCACCATCTTGTCTAACAGCACATGGGGATGGCCTGCTCCTGAGCCTCTGATACTTCCTTCTTAATGAGTGCCCAGCCTTCCTGGAGTCCTTACTTCTCTAAGAATGGTGAACTCGATCATTTCGTGATCACTATTCCCTAGACGGCCTCCAACATCATATGATCCACCAGTCCTTCTCTGTTCACAAAGAGTAGATCCAATAGAGCACCTTCCCTGGTAGGTTCACTTGCCAGGTGTGTAAGGAAGTTATCCATGACACACTCTTGGAACCTCTGGGACTATTCCCTCTCTGCCATACTGTATTTCCAGTAGACATCTGGGAAGCTGAAGTCCCCCAGGCGAACAAGGGCAAGCGATCATGAACTGCTCATAGAATGTTTCATGTCCTCTAAATCACCACATTCAGTCATGCAGATAGAGGATGGGGAATCCTCCGTATGTGGAGCTCTGGTTGCGTGGTGGGTTTGTTTCAGGGAGGGCAAGGTGTGACTAGTGATCTATCTCTTTCTCACGCTCCCTGATAGTTCTCAACCTGCTTGCCTCCTCCAGGAGTTCCACCACTATGTAGAGGAGCTCCTCTACCTGGGCACACCTCCCACACGTGTGCTCACCCATGCCATCTAACACCAACATAAGAGCCGGGCACACCCTGCAGCTCGTAGCCTGGGTGGAAGCACATTCCCAGGAGAGCTCCAACTGGGAGCAGAGCTCAAGGGTGCCATGGTCTTCTGCAGAGTGGTTAGCATTGCTTCCTGGCCAAGTCCACAGGCTTTCAGTACCCTCGCATGTCAACTGCCGTGCCCTGTTTTCCTGGTCTGTTCATCCACCCAGGGAGCCCGCTCTTGACCTGGTGCTCCCAAGTGACACCCTGGGTGACAACCACTTACTGCTTGTTTGCTCAGGGGGCTGCTTTTATGAGGGGAAAATGGCCTCAGTGAGTGACCGTTGGCACCTTTATGCCTCATTTAGATCTGCCATCCAGTGGTGCCGGTTCTGCCTGGGCCGCCTCAGCTGCTGGCTCCCAGCACAGGCGAGCCACTTTCCCACCTTCGAAAAGCCCTCAGAAGAGCCCCTTGCTGGCCCTTTTTGCCATGACTCCCTTCCCCAGTGCAGACTTACCTAGACAGGAGCTGGTCTCCTCAGCGAGGAGAAACATACAGGAAAGATCAGACCAGGTCCAGAACACCCATCTAGCCTAGGAATCACCCCTAGGCACAGCCAGAGGCAGAGGCCTAAGGGAGAACCCAAATGGCAGGCAGGTAAACGCAACTTTCTTACAGTATCCTCCTACCTGTCAGCAACCAGCAGCTTGAGTTGCTCCTGCACAAGGAGGAATAACTTAATGTTTAATAAGTCAAGAGAATGTTCTTCCATGAACTGGTCCAGTTGTTTTCTTTTAAAGAAATAACATCATTTAGTTCTGAGACTTTGTAACAAACCCCAGTTAGTAAACTCTGCACTAACTACCCAGGGAAGAAACAGTTCTCAAACTACCAAATATGAAGCACCAACCACCCTGGCTCCTAAAGAGATATCAATTTGAATCTCTAGAGCAGACTTGATTTAAGAACACACTTTAGGAACACCTGGAAGCCACCACAAGCAAGAAAAAGCAGCTACAGGGAGTCTTCTCCCCAAACCGCATCTGCAAGCCATCTGCCAAGCGAGTGCTTTACATTCCTCTAACTGGAAATCACTGGACTTCTATCATTCAATCATACAGAAGAAAAAGTGTCCTCAACGTGTATTCAAGCTGTGGAACTATGTTAGTACCAGGACAAAGCAACGTGTTAAAAAAAAATCTGAGTAAAATAACTTGGGGGGAAGAAGTAATCATAAGCCTTGGTACTGAGTATGCACTGCCAGTTAGAATATCTACTGGTTACTGCTTTTTATATTGTGGAGATCATTAAAATCAAATAAAGCCTACAGCAAACAAGCTTGGTGTATCTACTTCTGCAGGTAAGGCATCTCTTTAGGATAACAGCACAGCCACAGTAGCCTAAAGCAAGCTCTCTTTTCCTTCGTTGTAGCACCTGTGAAATCCAACCCAGCAGAATCTCTGATGAACATGGACTGACACAGCACAGTAACAGCAGCTCAGCATTTTCCGCTGCAAGGCACTGCCAATTTATTTTGCACATTACATCAGCTAAAAACAAAATAAAAAATGAAGGATTTATGGAAATTCAGCTAGACTGGAGGGGAAAGAACCCCCAACACATACATATGGGTTTTTTTTTTTTAATTCAGGAGAAAACTTTAAAGAACTATGAAGTTGCTAGTCATACAATCCATGAAATGGAAGTGGAGTGTCACAGTTAAGGGCAAATTAATTTTAACAGACAAATGCAGCACAAAGCAGAATGCTCAAGCCTTCCTATTGAGAAGGCTTTCTATTGAGAAAACCTTCACAGGCCAACTCCAAACTGAGACTCATCACTAGGTGTGGTTTAACAGGAACCAGTTACAGATATTCCTGGATACCAGAAACTCCTCAGTAATGTAGGAACTTTATGAGACTAAATTACGGCTGACATTCCTTGGGCATTTGGTGACATCCATGTTAACAAAGTAAGTTAAATTACAACAATGCAGTTCTAATTATTAACCAAATAGGAAGAGTTTTTAACTCTACATCTCTTCCCCCTCATTTTTCCTCCCTTTTAGATTCCAGAGAGCAGCCTGCACTCAAGCAGCAGTTCAGGCCCAAAAAGCTTTGGGCTCTGTGAGGTGACCGTCTTACTTCCAACCTGTTTCCGAAAGGAGGCAAGTGGTAGAGGCATCACCTGAGACACTACACAAACACAAATTCCTACAGGAGTAGCCCAAGCGTTTGACTCCTGGACTATCAGGACTGGAGGTATTGCAGCAGGACCCTCCTGAGCAGCACAAGGCAGGTTCTGTTGGGGTAGAAGAAAGAGTGGATGTGGCACTTAGCACCATGGTCTAGCTGATGTGGTGGTGGTAGGTCATAGGCCGGACTTGATGATCTTGGAGGTCTTTTCCAGCCTCACTAATTCTGTGATTCAGGGTGTAACTTGCTGCCGAAACTGAAACATCGGGGTCTGGCAATAATTCTGTGCATAATCTGTTCTCATATAAAAACTTCCATGGTGCTGTGAAACCTACTCAAATATGCTGATTTCTGTTGAGCACATATAAGTGCTTCAAGAGGTTTTGATGGGAAAAAAGCAGCAATGAAATAACACCGTGGGTAACAAACCAAATGCTTTGTCGTTTTAAGCCACAGATACTAGAAGGGTTATTTTTTTTTGCCTGCAAAGAATCCCACCAGTGGCCCATCATGAATGATTAAGCCATATTAGTTCAAGTGTCAACAATACCCTAATGTTAAGCATTAGGTCCTTTAGCAGGCCTTGGAAGACAGTGCTAATCCTATACTTCGATTATTTTTACCGTGAACTTACCTACCTCTTTCACAGTTCTTACTCTGGATCTATTGTTATTCTCCTAAATTGATTGTCTTTGGCAACATTTATTTCAGAAAAGACTGAAAGTCACAACCTTCAATTTTCTAATCTGGCTATGTAACAACAGAAAGCAATTTTGAAATTAGCTGCTTCTGACAAAGCATTTTCTTCAGAGACCTTCTGACTACATTTTTGTTTCTTCCCTTATCAGTAAGCAGCACAATGTGACAATATTGCAATGTGCCAAAATGCCCCTCTTTCAAATCAGAAATTAGAACTTGGCTTCCATAACCAGTATTTATCAGTCATTTTCTTGGAATTAATTGCTCTCACCAGGTAAGTAAAAAAAAAGCTACAGAGGTTATTTGGGAGATCAAAATACAGGCTTGGAAGAGTATTATTGCACCACAGACGAAGAGAGATTATTTTTATATATGCTGTTATTAATGAGACTGAGAAATGTATTTAGCATCAGATTAAATATTAAATAACAATCATAGAAAAACCATCTAACTACAGATTTGGAAACCAGAAAAACTTGTGTCAGTGAACTAAAGAAAGATAGAACAATGACAGGAAAAATAGAAATTTAAAAGGCAAGTAGAAGCAGGGAAGAAACAGGAAGAAACAGTAGTCAGAGAAAACAGCAAGAAGAAAAGGCATTAAAGAGAGAAGGGTCAGGAACCACATGAGGGAGTGAAGAGGATAAAGGAATTATGGGCTAAAAATACCCAAAAGAAAGGTAACAGCAGATGGGTTTTTTTGGTACATTTAATGTAAACATTTGAAAAGCAAAAAGAGCATTTCTGGAAATGCCAGACTTTTTTTTGGAAAAAGAGAAATATAGGAAGGGAAGGATTAAGAAATTAAATCTACAGTGAGCAGCTGCCAAAGCCCTGCAATTTCCCTTGGCAGATCAGCAATTTCATTCATAACCCAATGCCATGACATCATTGTCTTCTGATGACAGCTTTTGGAAAAAAAGGAAAAAGAGGGGGGGGGAAAAAATAAAATCAGAAGCTTCAGACTCTTAATCTCTCTTCTCCGCGTACGTGAGCAAAAGCATCCAGCCTATGACGACTCTCTCCTTAGTTCATGCTCCAAATACAACGTACTAGAGAAATACTGGTACCTTAGGCAGGTTTAAGTAGTAAAACAGTTACGTTAGCCAAGATCTTTACGTGGCTCAGCTTACTCCTCTGGAAAAGGCTAAGGTGGCGATGCTAGAGCAGCTTATTCCTAAACAACTCACACAGCTCTGAGCTGTGCTGCCCTGTGTTTTGTAGCCATGCACAAAAGCCTCTCCACCAGGCAAATTCTCTCGTAAATTCAGTTACTGAACTGCCAGTTCAATATTGCCCAAGCAGCCCTTGGTTCAACCAGTATGGCAGCTGCCTTTCAGTAGAGGTGGGTTAAACTGCAGCAATTAAAAGCAAAAAGCCAGCCTACGTCTGTCTTTCCACAGTCACAACTGAGGATTGTCACAAGTATGAGGATTTTAAGAGAGTAGCACTCTGTGTGAGTTTCCAACAATACAGTGCTATTTTCACTCCTCTTCAGAGCACAGGGAGGAAGAGAGAGTGAGCAGGCAATTCTGAGTGGGCAAGACAGACAGATGGACACAAAGCTAGTTTATTGACCTATCTGCATTTCAGCAGTAGTGGTTAACAATTCATATTGTTCACTGAAAAATGCACCAAAAGTGATAAGGATGATGGGTTCTAAGTATATTCCAAAAAGCCTCTGTACTTCTGGCTTCTGATTAACCATCTATCAAGTTATAAGAACTGAGAGTTCATTTTCAACGTGTCTGAAGAAAAATAAAAATCGAAAAAAAAAAATATCAAAGTTTATTACTTTATCCTTGAGTGAGCAGTTCAATACCCCATTAAACATTTGTGGTGATCCCTACTGCTACATACATACCAATGTAAGTTCAAAGATGTAAGTAATCTGCTCAGGCATTCATGGCAACAGGCTTTCCATTAACAAAGGCTGAACTTTCCGTGTTTTAATAAACAGCACGAAAACAGCTAACAAGACAAGTTAAATAACATTCTTCTCCTCTCACTCCATTACCCATATTCCACTACTGTATTTCACAATGGGCTCCAACTAATTGCCATGAAAGGTTCTCCTGCTCCATCCTGCCCACATCTTCTTTCCTCCTCCTCTGCATTGGATCTGACTGAAACCCAAAATTTATCACCTGCTGCTCCATGTGAACAATGTAAGCGTCAAGGCAGAAACAAATGACTAGCAGAGGGAGAATGGAGAGAACATATAAACATTTTTCATTCTAGGCTGCTTTCACCTTTCTTACACATGCATGCACGCGCACACCCACACACACCCACCCCCCAACTCCACAATCAGCATAAGGTCTTCCAGGAAACACCAGCTGGAAAGTGCTACCATCAAAAAGCAAACACGAAATGTTGTTGTTATTGTTTATCTGGGTGTTTTGTTGTTGTTAAAGTGGGGGAGAAGAATAAGAAAAGCAGATAAGGAAGAAAATATTCAGGCCATTTTCCTGGCTAATCATCTTTTCTAATGATATCCATTGCAGTAGCAGGATTTTCCTTTCCCAGTCTATAGCTAAGCGTGTGGCACATTCAATTCAACATACATTGCAGACTACCAAGCAGAGGGCACGCTCAGTAAATATAGATATAAACAGACTGGTATTTACCTGTGTTAGAAGTTTATCAGAAGGGTTGAAGAACCACATTCCAAAGAAGATAAGCAGGCAGGCAGAAAGGATTGCAGAAAAGAGGAAAAAAAAAATCCCTAAATTATAATCAAAGCTATTATATTTAGAGATACACAACAGCAAGTACAATTAGCATTAAACTTCTTACTTCAGGGTTACTTGAGAAGTGACTGAATCATTTGTGCATAGGAGCAATGAGGTATTCACATAGATAAAGCATTATCCAACTATTTTGTTTTTTCAAAAAGTAGTTAAGTCATGGATTTGTCACCTGTGACACTGTCTGGTCCATTCAAAGGAACCCTTCAAGATAAGCACATGGTTAAAAAGAAAAGTCTGCTTGCAACCTTACTGAAAGTAATTCACATATTGGCTATTGAGAGGTGCTTCCTAAAGCTCACTTTAGCAGAGGCAGAGTAATAGGTCTAGGAGGTAGTGCTACCTCCTAGACCTCCTCCCAGCCTAAGGCTCACACCATCCTTGCCTTTCTCTCCACTCATCAGAGAAGTGGCCCAGTACAACCAATCTCCTGTACTAGGTTAACCTCTGTAAACTTCCTCTCCTCCTATAAAGCTTTTCTTCCAGCAGCCAGCATAAACCAAACTCTAAAAGGGGAGCTCAAACAAACAAAAAACCCAACACACACACAAAATCAATTCAGGGAACTAAGAGAATTCTGGTAGCTAAAAGCCATTCAGCACAACACTTAGCAACACTGACTTCACAGGTTTACTCAAGTTGAGGCCCTTAATGTGAAGAAACTTAAGTAGCACCTTTTCTACTCCTGTGCTTCATTCTTACAGTTTCTGGGCCCATTCACATCTTCTCTGCCTCCCACCTATTCTTTTCTCTGTCTTTTCTGGTACTTTTCTCTTTCATTTAGTATATTTGCACATAGTAGACTTTGCAGGTGTTCCCCTCCCAAGCCCTCCAAAACACACAGTCGGCAGTGAAGTTCCAAGCATGAGAACATAGTTTAAGTAAACAGGTAGAGAGTGAAGGCAATGGCTACCAAGCATGCATAATTCACCTGAGCTACAGCTGTCTGTAGAGAATGGATAAATATTCATTTGTGTGTGTGTGCGTGCTGTGAATTTCAGTCTTCTTCTAATGTATCACACTGTAAGGAAACAGTCTGGCACCTTTCAAAGCCAAAGCTAAAAGGAGGACGAAAATTCAAAAAAAAATATTATATAGCATCCTAAACTGCACAGACTAACCCTAAAACCATTTTAGGTTTAGATATCTTTACATTCAGCTCAACAGCTCAAAAAAACCTATTCAAAATGTAGCAACTCACATTACGCTCAAGAACAGCTGCATTATAATCGTTAAAGATCTGAACTTTTACCCAATTGCACTGCAAAAGGTATCTGAAACTGCAACATCATAGTCTTAATTCTGTTTTGTCATTTGTCTCTATTTTCTTGCCAACCTGAATTAAGAGAAAATTAGTTTTCAGTCTCAAATTGCTGATTATGCTGATGCATAAAAGAAAGTTTTCACTAGAATTAAAAGGTATTGCACATAGAACATTGTGGGTTTTAAATCAAGTGGTTACTCATGCTGACTTGAGACTCCCTTTATTCACCAATTAGGCGGCTGCTTATTTTCTTCAAGGCCCCTATTTGTATAATAGCTCAGCTGCCTGTAAAACACTCATGCATCTCCATATGGCAACCATGAAAGACAAACTATTCATTTTTTGCTGCAAACACTCCTCTAAATGCATAAAATGAATGCTTTCTGGTTTTCTTAGTCTTCATTTTTGCACCAACTTAATTCTATAGCAAGATAAAACTGCCACTGATATCAGCACCTAGAACAGCATTGCCTTTAAAAAAAACAAAACAACACAACAAAAAAAAACCCCAACAACCCACAACAGCAGCAACAACAAAAACAACACACACAAAACCCCAAAACAAAACCAAAATTATCCTTTGACCATGTACAAAAGACTTGAGGAAAATCAGAGGTCATGCATATTTTTAAACTTTCCACACAGCACACTGCACACAGAAATAGAAAACAGGAGCGCACAACGATTGCGTAACCAGAAAGTCCTCAGTCTCACGGCAGGAAGGCCCAACATTACCCACACCAGCCCTGCCCCAACGGGCTCTCTAGATGAGGAATTAACTTTTACAGTCACGCCAAGACAGAAAAGCCTCTCTGTTAACAACTGGGAACTTAATCAAGAAAGATACAAAGTTTACGTACAGGTACAGACCACTGACTATTTTCCTCCCAAGCATCATAGAATTCTATGATTAATGATCATACAATTTGGGAAATATTCAACCACAACAATAAGGATGCCTGGAGAGCGCCACAGCTGAGCAAACTCTGTTCCAACACACTGCATCACTTGACACCGCAGCCTCAGTTGAACGTAACCCATCTGGGGCAGTTTTAACGCATTTTCCGCCTTTCCTTCCTTTGATGCTTCCATCCTTTTGGGGTCTGTGGGCTTGGAGAGGCAGCCACTCCTCAGAGACATGAAGTTGGCTTGCAGAGGTCAGGCAAGTCCCTAATGATGATTTCTCCCCAGACGTCTAGCTTTAAGTATCTTTTAAAGTTAAAAGCCAAATAAAAAATGAATGTAAATAAGCAATCCCAAACCAAGACTCTGGAGAATCTATCTATAAAAAGTGAAACGATCATCATCATCTCTAAATGCAAAATAGCCAGATACAGTGTTGGAAAAAGCAGCCATAATGCTATTAGCTACTTCCATCAACTCCTCCTGCTCTCGGCCCCTGGAAGCCCATATATAAGGTCTGTGGAAAGCTCTGCCTGAGTAACCGAGAACCATTTCATGACTATCATACGACAGCAGAATCTGGCATGGTCACTGCTCCTTCCCCAGGCCCACTGCCCACTACAGCTGACTGCTGTTAGCTTGGTCAGATGGAGATAGAGCTGTCTTTCTGACCATCATTGAATCCCCGCATGTGTTATTCTTGATCAAAGCTCTTCTGGGTATTACTGGCTATCAAATGGTATTCAGACTGAACCTTGCTTCCAGTGAAACATGCTACTGAAGAGTAAACCCCAAATCAATAGTTCAGAACATGAGCATCTCGGGGAACGGGGGAAATCAAGACTTCAAAATTGCAAATTCCTTATATCCTGCCCACTTTAACAATTCTGCACAGCCAACACTGAACGCCATCGTTGTTGGTTTGTTTTTTTTTTCAAGGAAACAAGGATTTGGACCCTGTTGTCCTCTACAAGGCCTTTCCTCTGATACTGCACTGAGCGTAGCTGCACTCCTAAAATGAAGCTTCCACCAAGAACCACCTCAAGTTACGGACAGTTTCTCACGATTCCTGAGGACGCTACTTCCGCATGAGCTTCTGTTAAACAGATTTATTCCGTTCCCGTTAACTCGATAAAAATCAGAGCACCCGAAGCGTTAGGCCAAACCGTGCCTACCCCGCTGCAATCGTTGATTTCCACCCGCCAGCTGCG
>VWZK01012749.1:431079-495667 GCA_013396935.1 Baryphthengus martii
CGCACCACCTACCGGTTTTTATATCCTCCCCTAGTAATCTTCTTTAACTACGGAGTCAAAGCATGAGGAACGTGACAAAGGGAAGCTCGCAGAGACAGAGCCCTAGAGAAAACCTGAAGAAATACATCTTTGCCCTAGGCCATGTTCTCCCATCAGCATCTCCTCTCATTGCCCTGACACAAAGGGGGTGCCTCCAGGACTCACTACCAATCCCGCCAGCCGGCCCCTTTCCTAGAGCATCCATCAGAGTTACCCACAACACGTTCAGGTCTAAAAAGAGCTCAGGGCCAAACCCTATGTTGGTTTTCCCTCTGAGCAAATATTTAAGGCTATGTGCACACAGAAGCCCAGATAAGTCTCCCCCGTGCTCCACATACTGGAATTCGGTGCAGCTTTGCTTGCTGGAGCCTTGCTTGGGAATGGGGTCAGGAAGAGACGGGGAGCTCAGTCAAGACACCGTATTTTTCTCAGGAGAGCTAACCTCCAAAACGCCACAGCAGACAGGCTGCAGTACTCCACGCTTGCCAACCCACAGGTCACATTAAAACAACGCCTGCCCTTCCCTCAGTCCTCTCAGTGACAAAGCCATAGGCAAGGGTAGCAAGTTAATGGTGTACACTAAAACATCCAAGCTTGATGAGAAAGGAAAAAAAAAAAAAGAGTATTTCAATTTATGGAGGCATAATGTGTAAGACTTTTGTTATTGTTGTCGTTCTTTCAAAACACTGAATTGACAATGTATTTAAAAATGCTTCTCCTTTCCCCACCATAAAGCCAATGTCATTCCTCAGATTAAAATAATCCTTATGCTAATTGGATTACTAGATTCCCTCCGGTCTCTTCCTGAAAACTCCCCTAAATTTACTACTTTCCATTGCTAGGAGGTCATTAGCTTACCCACAACAAACACATGCCAGCAGCACTGCAGCTGTATTGAGAAATGACCCTTATCCCTTGTGCCAGCCTCGCAGCATATGACAGAAAAAAAAAATAATCCAGAGTTGTTTTAGCTGAAGAAGCCAAAGGATCATTGCACTCTCCCTCTCAATGCCGTCCAACTTTGCTCGCTGGCAGTTACTTTTGAGCAAATAGTAAAGCAGCAAGATGCTGTGTGTGCATTTAAATCCTGCCGCTATGACCAAGCATTTTATGAGAAAGAAACAAGTCCTTGCTTAAGAAACCGAGGTTAAGAAAAATCACCCAAGGGTGTGTGTACATAGGCACACATGTGAAGTTGCTATGTCAAAACACACAGATTTTAGAGAGTTAATTTCCAGACTTTTCACTGCTAGAATATACTTTTTAAAATAAGATCCTACCTTTTTTTTTTTAATGTTTCTTTACCAAAAAACGGGAATCTTAAAAAAAGAAAACCTACTCCACTGTGCAACCACTTTCAGTGCTGGTGAATATGTAATTCAGTGTTTTTCCTTTTTATGAGAATCCAAACACTTGAAGGTATTGTGTTTTGGTTTTTTCCTTCCTTGTTTTTTTTCTGTTTGTTTGTTTTAACAGAGCATCAGCCAACATGGCAAAGACTTGTTCTTCAACTGCCAAAAGCATCACCAGTATAAAAGTGATGTCAGCACTGTTTTGTTAGTAACGTTGGCCTTCCCTCTGAAGAGGCAGAACATACACATTGCCAGGTCAAGCATTAATGGAAACTATTGTTAGTTTGCTTAGCCCAGCGGCGTGAAAGCTCGTAAGACAAGACACCATCAAAAAAAGATCTGGGATCACCCCCAACAATCGCTCCAACTCGCCACTTCTCAAGGTCCATATGCTCAGAAATCTAAGCGACTGAAAACATGGCAGAGGTAACTCAAAAAAAAGGATTACGCCTTCACTTTTTTGCACTTCTCCACCTCACCTTCCCCCTTGTTGACTTACCTAGATACGCACTAGAACACAGTATCTGCAGAAAAATATGTGCCTGTAAGACTGAACTCAATGGAAAACAGGCATTTTATGCAATCTACACTTCCAAATTTAGTCATGAATCAACTGTCATAACAGGATTTAACACAAGAGTCTGGATCTTTTGTTACTGTGCCAAGCTTGAGTTTTGTCTACTACTGTAGTTTCAGTACTGCACGTAGCATCCATCAGTTATCTGATCAAAACCGTATTTATACTTTTAATTATCTAAGCAATGTTTTACCAATTAACTCTGTGAATTGCCTTCGTTTTCCTGGTTGGTTACTTAAGTAGCTGATTTCTTTCTACTTCGCATGAAGTTACCAAAAACTCTCTGGAAATGAACCTGGACCAGAACGCACAGGAAGAAGATAATACAGAAGGGCACATATTCTTAATTGATCAGATGTCTTTAGCTATATGTTCTACAAATTAGAGAACTGAAGTTCATATTTTCAAGGTGTGGAAACAAGTAATAACATGGCAGGTCCAGAAAAAGAAAAAAATCAATCAAGAAAATAGCTAAAATGGAAGCTTTCAAACCACTTATAGTGAAGTACAATACAGGTGCTACCAACCACAGAATAACAGAAAAAAAACAGATTGGAAGAGTCCTTTGGCTTTCACCTAGACCAACCTCCTGCTCAAATGAGGGCTGGCTTCAAGTTTACATCAGGTTGCCTTCTGAAGCAAGCGACAAGAATATACAGAGCTCAGTTCATGAGCACTACTACCCTGATAGACCACCCCAGGCTGGAAGGTGCCATCTGAAAGACTCAACCTTAGCAATGCTGAAGAGCAGTAAACGACAACGGTGCAGGCTTCATAGGGACCTTGCAACTCGGATCAAAGGCCATGCATTTGTGATCCCCCACCCTCAACTAAAACAGCACAAGTTATTTTTCTGAAACAGGAGAACGGAAAAGAACAAAAGAACAAGCATCAGTTCCCAAAATATTGCAGCTCTAGGATATGAGAACCAGGAAGAACTGTATAGATCAGCAGAAGTACAGTCACAAAAGTACAGCAGGCAACTCCTCAGAACAAAACTTATATTAAGCTATATTTTAAAAATTACTTCAGCTGTTTGGCATCTGCACCCCTGGCTGGAGGCCAAACCAGAACCTCAGCTCTCCAATAGCAATAGCCTTTAGTACGTCATACACGTTTTCTTAAAACAGTTTAAGCTACGAGATCACATTAGCCTGCAAAATAAAAAGTATAAATAACTTCTCCCTCCTCAATGTTTTTAAGGAGGAAAGCCACGTTCCCTCAGTCTTTCATTGGTGATGATGAACAAGGTAGCAGAGAAGAGAGCAAGGAAACCAGTACATAGTACATGAAATCTTTTCAGACATGCCCAAATTAAATTTGAACAGCAGGAGGTGGGAATATCGAAGTAAAAAGTGGCGGTGAAGAGAGGACCAAATATATCAGCAGTCATGCAGAAGGCAACTGGTTTTATAGTGCTGTTCCAGATGAAACCCTGCTCGCTCACCTTGCAAACATAAATACAACTAGCTTCTAGCTCCAAAACACCCAGAAACATCAAGAGCTCAAGACAGTGTAACTGTACCAACGGATATTGCTAATAAGATCCAGTTACATATTCAAAAACAAAGGTCACAAACAATTATGTTGTCATTAGGTATGTCGTCGCGATCTGGGGTGCAGACAGCATTGAAAGAAGGCTGTATCAAAATGGGCAGGAGAGATCCTGTCTGAAAAACAACCCCCCAGGAGACTGATCCAAAACATTAATGCTCTGGGAACTGCAGACTTAAGGCTAAGCAGAATCCATTACAAAAAATGCCAAGTGTGTTTTAACAGGAAGCTACAAAACAGGTAACTACAAAAAGACAGGGAAAAGTTAGAATGCTTTGGTCTTTGTGTTAAAAAAAACTGTCTATGGATCTGCACAAGTTTTATATGCTTTGGTGCTGTTCTTTTAATACCCAAAGGACACCTACAAGGTTCAACACCTGCATATCTTGGGACTATTTCCTTCATAATGTTATCACTCTGAACCACCATTTCAGTCCAAATGTTTAGATGAATGCTGCCCAAATTAACAATTTGTTAAAGAGCAAAGATACATATTTGACTAGTAACTCGGTGGGTACTGCTCTACAGTCCCTTCTAGAACTCAAAAGCAAAATAAAGCAGAAAAGGAAAACAGAAACCTTCACATTAAGAGATGTAGAAATTAATGTTGCCAGTGTCTATAGTTCAGAGAAAACACACAGAAGAAAGCAGGGTATGTGAAGTGCTAAGACTACAGAAATGAACTGGAGACGCATCTTGGCCTTATATCATCCCATTTAACATTACTTTCAAAACGTCTGTGTTACATAACTACAATTTTAAGTATTTCTGAAGTCTATTAAGAGCCAGTTACTTTGAGTCCCAAGCACTCTTGCCGGCACTGACTGCCAATAGTAACCACACACTTAAACAAATGTCTTTCTATAGCTTCTGTCAGTTAAAAAGTTGGTGTTTCTACTGTTTAAAAAACCGGGTCACAAAGTTACGACAGAATTTTCCTTTTTTTTATGCTAGGAGTTATACTCCAGACCAAGCTCTACTAGCAAGGTTAGAGACATGCTAGAAATGTTAGCAATACATGTTTGCTGAAGTTAAGAATAGCCCAAAGATAAGCAGTTGCCTAAACTTGGCAGTTATGAACGTGGACTCTACACAGGCACAGAACATTCTTCTGATGCTCAGACTCATTTGTTCTCAAACACTGACTGTCCCGGCTCCAAAGCCATACAAAAGTTTAATGAGGTGACAATCCCCTGCTGTCACAAAGTTTTGAGAGATTCAGGTCACAGGAAAAAAAAAAACAACCAACCAGACACGAACCATGGGGTAATTTGACACAACAGGAACTCACTGAAGAGAATTAGATAATAGGTGCTGGGAGTTGGGTTTTTCCCATCACCAAGATAAAAATCCTATTTATTTCCTCCTCGAACATTAAAAGAGAGGGCTCACTCTTGGTATCAGAAAACGTGTGAATATTTGATCCTTGAAATCCTGAGGAGGACTTAAAGAAAACTGTGATAAACCCATTCTTTTCTGAGGAGTCACAACTCACTATCATTTCTTTCCCAAAGCTCTCAGAAGCTTGGAATATTTTAAGACAGTCTTATCTTTATATACATCCATATTAAAACTAAACTTGGGGAAGGGCAGGTTAGAAGGGAAAGGAGCAGTGTAGCAATGCATATAACATTGTCCGTGGAGATTGAGCAAGTCTCTCATCAGCAGGAGTGGCATATTGAATCTATCTTCATTAACAGTACAAAATTTCCCACAGCATTCGTGGGAAATACCGATTTTGCAAATTTAGCATTATTTGATCTCATACGCTATCCATACCATTTCTCCCGAAGCCACTGTAAACCTATACTTACTGAAAAAATAACTTAGTCATGGCAGCAACAAAAGAATTCTTTCAGCTCATAAAATACATCCATCTTGTCTACAGTGAAACAGATTTTTTTCTTACATTCCACTTTCAAAAATAAAGTATACTTAAGGCCTTGTTTGCACCAGTAGAGCCCATCAGACTCATCCTTTCTATTTAAGAATGCTCATAAACACCATGAATACAGCTGCACTAACAGTTATTTAAGTGAGAGTAATTGTACCCGCCTGCTCTGCATTCATTTTATTTATCATCAGTTTGCATAACATATGAGTCTATTAAGTTCAAATGCTTCCATATTAGAAAGCTGCACTGAATTGTTTTCAACTGACTGTAGTTAAATAGGACTTGTCCCTAGAATTGGTGATCAGTTTCTGAAAGCAGGTCATGCACAACGGGACAGATTCTTCACCAAAATTACTCAGACATTAAAATTCTTTCATCATCTTCCCCCTTTTGCTTGTTTTTTGTTTTGGTTTGGGTTTTTTTGTTGTTGTTTTTTAAAAACTGATTCTTACTAGGAAGTACCCAGGTTTCCACTCATTTTTAAAAGCAAAAGCAGAGACAATGGCATTTTGGTCTCTGAAAACACAAGAGGGTTCTATTTTCAGTAAAATAGCATTGTTTCACATCAGTATGCAAGACAGTTACACTGTCATTACATTTCACAATCATTGAGAAAACAGAACTTCTTCCAGATTAACCAGGTGCAGACACAACAACGTGGATATTTCCCCATCACATGCAAAGGACAAAAATGAAATATTTACAATTTAGACTCAAGCCATACCCTCAATAACTGTCTCTGTCTGCACATAGAAGATGACTTTTCATCCTTCTCCAAAATAGCTGCATCTCAAAATTAGCTTCCAAGGGAAAGTTACTCTAGCTAGTGATGGATGCTGCCACTATAAATACTTACTGGAGATAAAGTGCCAAATAAATTAAGCTAAATGGAATACTTGTTTTCTTCTACAGATTTGACTCTCAAACACTACCCATAATCAGCAGTGTGATCTTCAAATTTAAACAAGTAACAATGCCAACGGAAAACATGAGAATTGAAAAGAAGTTAGCAAGAGTCAGAAAGGCAGAGCTGTAAATATTCAACATATACCAAAACACAGGAAAGCATCAACACAAGAAGTCAGAATTATACACACAGCAAAAAGACTCTCAAAGATTTTTATTCCTTTCTCACCCTAAAGAGCATAATAATGAAAGTCTCACTGAGCTTCTATCCCCTCATTATGGGATACAAGTTTCATGTTTTCGTCTTACATAATTACTACCTTTGTCTTTTGTGAATTATAGTGTCACCCATTTCCAACTGAAACCAATGCATTTATTAACTCAGGCAAGAAGGATCCTGGCTTCAAGTCATTAAGTATTTCAGAAATATAGGTTAGCCTATCTATAATTAGCATTCCTGATGATTTAAACATGGTTTGATGATTAGTAAATTCATCATCTTTAAATAAACACTTCTGACTCAGCATCAGCAGAACAGACACATTTTCATCAACTAATTTAGCTTAAGACTTTTTGGCAAGCATGTATAGGGAAGAACCTATGGCTTTTGTAAGATCAGGGTGGCAGGAACAGGCATGCAAGTACGTTAACAAGTAAAAGGGAAAAAAAAATTATCATGAAACTGAATCCAGAATCACTGCAGACAATTGTTCCCATACTCCCAATGTTTTGCATTTTGAAGTGAGTAATCAGCAAGCAGACGCTACATAGACAAAAAAGTCCTTATCTAAACATTCAGGCAAGTGACCTACCCTTTTTTTTTTTAATATGATTAAATACTAACATGCTTTAGAAGTCAAGTTTTATCTTGTAGAAGCTAACAGAATATGAAATGGAAAGCATTTATTTCAGTATTTAGTGGTCAAAGAGGATGAAGCAAATGACTTTGGAATCAAAGACTTAATCCTATAATGGACCCACGGTGTTCAGTTGCCAACAATGAGCAGGAGTCATCTCAGCAAGTCACCTGCTAAGTAAGCCAGGGAACAATACAAAAATAAAAGGCACTATGTATCCACGGTGGAAGAATGTACAGAGACTGAAAGAACACGTGCTCACTAAGATCCTCAGCAAACAAACCAGAATCAGGTACTAGAATTATTTCAGCAGTTTGTTATTGTTCAGAATTGAGACTTTCCCACAGCTCTGAAAGATATTACCCATCTTCAAAGGCCAGATCCAGAACTTCACCCGTCATCTGAACTGCAAAAATTGTTTCCAATATATTGGCGTCATACACAGCTGATTGTCAATCTTTCTAAATATTCACAAAAAGATTTTTTCAAAGATTCACATAGTCCTTTACACTAATTTATTGATAATACATACACACCTCAATAATTGCAGTAGAACACAAGTCATTTTGCATATCAAGTCTTAAAGTTTGTTTTGTCTAGACTCCTTGGAAACTCAGCTTGCATAACACATTCTTTCCAAAAGGCTCCTCTGCTGAAATTAATATCTGTTTGTTGGGTTTTGTTTTCTTTTATTAAAGATGAGGCAGTCCTCTTCTAGTTTCAAAACCCCAATTTTTAAAAATCTTAAATTCCACAGAGGACCCTTCCTTTTCTCTTCATGAGGCAGGCATTCCACCTTACAGATCAGAACTGAAAACAATTCTTTCCAGATTCAGTAACCCCCTCACTTTTTATACATTGCATTGACTGATTTATTCCACATTGCACATTAAGGTATCAGAGATCTTTAACTAACTCTCTTTTCTAGTGTGCTACATCAGTCTTCAGCTACTATGGTGTGCACCATGCCTCAAATAGCACAAGCCACTCAGATTTTTTAGCAGTACACACACACACGAAGCAAATCACTCCTCATTTTCCCCCTACACCCATTGCTTTAAATTAGGTGAGACCTTAGAATGATGCTGCTTCTAATGGGAGCTTCTCCAGAGGTCTAACCATATTTTAAAAACACAAGAAAAAGGTGACAAGTGTATCTGTAGCGGGTACAAGAATATGGCTGAACTCAGTAGCACCCTGTTTACGCAGTGCCTGTGACATTTTGAAACAGTCTTGCAGCAAAATACCTGAGGCTCCAGAGCACAAGCACAACAGCATCAAACATTTATTCACATGCTTACTACAGTAGCTTCCCACTTTTCCTTGGGATTTTTTTGGGTTTTTTTTGTTGGTGACTTTTTTTTTTCCAATTGGCGTTTTGTTTGTTGTGGTTTTTTTTATTGGTCTGGTGGTTATTTCCTCCAGCCAAATAGATGGCTGAGAGAAATCACCAAAGCAAAATAGTTTTTAAAAGCTGTCAACTAAGGTAAGATTAGACAATATCACTAAAGAACGGTTTTGGTATCTAGAAGGTTTTATGATGGCTTTTGTTCAGATAAAGATTTTATGTCATTACAGAGAAACTTATTACAGGTTTAATGTGATTTGCAGCCTCCACTAAATCAAAATACAGGACTTTCCCAGGAACTGGAGATAGTTAATTATATGCTGCTTGTCTGGATTTTTCTTTAGGGGATGCATAGAGGGAGCAGCCTTTAAGGGCAGATTCAGGACCCTGAATTTCGCCTAACTAGTTTAAAAATACAGTGTAATGAAAATAAATGAATGACAATATTCTACCAAAAAGACTTCACTGACAGTCTGAAAATCCACTTAGTAGAGATCTAGCAGGGGAACAATGCCATCAAACACTGTATGCCCACTTAAAGTTGTATTTTAAACCAAATTTTATCTTCCAATTTATTTCTGTTCAAAGGTAGTCATAAATGGTGTAATCTGAGACTTCTTTCTGTAAGCCATAGCTTGTAAATCTTTACATTAAAAGTTTTCATTATTTCATTATGCTTGTAAGTTTCTTTTCATCAGCACAGCATATCTGAAAACAGGAGTCATTACCTCCTGAAGCAAATGATCTCAGATGTTCAGTCTGAGCTTTAACAAGAAAGGATTTTTTTCCAAGAGCCTCAGCAACTCTTCTCAGACCCACATCCCTTCATCAGCAGCTGCAGATTCCAGCACCCCAGAGACAAGGCAGCCCCAGCCCCTTGCCCCAAGGTCCAGCTCAGCAGCGAGGCTGAGCACACGTTCTCCGGAGGCGCACACACAGCGCCACGTGCCCAGCACACACAAGCATGGCTGGCCACACAGGTCAATACAAACCCAGCACTTAGGTAAACACCAGCAGCATCAACAGACTCCTCTTTGATCAGGGTGAAAGGCCATTAGGAGCGTATGTACAGATGTGTACACCCACAGAAAATATGGATACCCATGGAACTGGCCTTGGGTTCACTCTCCATCTCCCCAGCAGCTCTCCCCAGATCTTTGGTTTCCCCACCTGCCAGCATGTGGCACAAGAGCCCCTGCGGCCCCACTCCAGTTGTTGGTACTCAGACCATCTTCTAAACACGGACACACTCACTATGGATCCTTCTACGATCTGCCCTTGGACTCTTGGTCTAGCCAGCAGCTGGTCCCCAGAACCTCTTGCCTCTGGTTACTTCATGCACAGACACAAAACCAAGGGTCTCAGCCAGACCCCAGAGTCTCCCCAGCAGTTGGCATGGACTCCCAGTTTCTCCAGGAGCCAACTCAAGCTGTCTCATGCAGACGTAGGCACATTCTGCCCAGACTTCATGTCCACTCCCAAGTCTCTTCTGCTACTCCCTGGCCAGTCCTGTTTCATAGTCCCTAGAGATCACACACCAACCCTCCCTTGACCCAGCCACGGGGGCTATTGTCATCCATGGTCTGAAACCCCCAAAGGCACAGACAGTAGGTGGCCCCTTACCCAAGACAACAATTAGAAATAATAGTTTAATGAGGAGACAGGCCAGACTGTGCTGACAGGGACAGGGCACAGCCAGACAAACTATACCATCCAGCCACCCCACAGTTCTTTTTCCCCAAAGTAACCCTCATCCCTCCTTTCCCCAAGCTTGGTCCCACCTGTATGCATCTCATGCTGAGTTGCATACATTCCCCAAATGTTCTTCCCTGTATCCCATAGTAAGTCCCACAGCAACTCTACCGACCTTCCCC
Organism: Baryphthengus martii; assembly: GCA_013396935.1. Lineage (NCBI taxonomy): Eukaryota > Metazoa > Chordata > Aves > Coraciiformes > Momotidae > Baryphthengus > Baryphthengus martii. The sequence continues at coordinate 441,481 of VWZK01012749.1, forward strand.
TTGCCAATCTGCAAGCTGACCCCACAGAACCTCTCCATTTACTCATCAAGTGTCTATAACAGGTTCCTGAGGCTGATGATCTCCAGTGACGGCCCTGGAAGAAGCCAGGTCAGGGGAACTCATTTCTCTGATGAGGTTACTGGGGTTCCCCCACCTGCTGCTGTGCCTCAGGGCTTTGCTGAGAGCACAGAGACAAGCCTTTTTAATCACATAACCTATCACCCTTAGTCTTTCCAGACCGAACATCTAAAGCCATTCCCAGAGTATTTATCAAAGCCATGAAAATAACATTTCAAAGTTCAAAGCTAATGTGTTTGGAAAACTCATCGTGTTCACCACTTGTTTTAAGTTGTGGGGTTTTAGATTAAAAAAACACAAGGACATTATTTATCAGATTTACTTAAGTTGTTGCTCTTAAGTGTCAGGTGCTTGCTCATGTGTAATCCCAATAAGCGTTTTCCAAGTTATCAGGACACTTAAGTAATACAAAAAGCACCACGTACCTTGTTGACCATATCATATTATATTTGCTTTATAAACACTCATGACTGCTAATGTTATTGCTAAGCAACTGGACTATCTACCAACAGTATTTGCATAGCACTGTCTATCAGCGAACAAATGAACCTTTAGTTCACAATCCACAGAATTACACCCCTAACTTTGAACAGATTTTATAAACTTTTGCTAAATTATCCAGATCATCAGATGACAGAAAACTCATCCAGCACCTGCATTTAAAAAATTGAAACTGTAAAGAGATTAAAAAATATGGGAGGTTTTGGTTGTTTAGGAGATGGACGGAAAACTGAAGTTTTAATCATACGACAGCTCTACAAGGTAGAGGAAGCAAAACTAAAGGCACGATCTGGAATTTGTGAAGTACCGTACTTGCTGTTACAGCAGCTGCAAAGATGCAAATCCGTTCATGCACAGAAGAAAAAGAATTCTCAGAAAATGGAAGAGGAACAGACAAAGAGGAACCGGGGCTGTGTTTCTTAGGCTACAACTGAAAAGCTGTCTTCTTCCATTGCCTCCCACATACTACTTTCTCTAGTAATCCTAATGGTGTCCTTCTCTACCAATACATGAGGTGAAAGTTCTTCTGAATTCCTCTTCTCTTCCATTTTCTCTGAAAAGCAGAGGTTTATTTTGATTTGACTTGAAACATGGGTTTCCAAGTAATTTGATCTGGCAAAACAGCTACTATTATTGAATTAAACTCTAACATCCCCTTCCTGAGTTTCACTGTTAAATGGTGCATTCCCTTCTGCAAACAATTCTATAAAAACTCATATTCCAGGCGAGCAATGAGCTTGGCCAGACAAGCTGAGTGAGGGTGCACAAGTGGTCAGTCCCATTGAAGGCTCTCGCAGGATTTACGCAGGGAGCAAGATTTCAAATGGCTGAATTTCAGTGACAGGCTCTGAAAAACTGACAGAACAAAAAAGTTGTATTGTCAGCACTGCAATGATGAACCGAAGCCCTGTCAACCCGTGCTATGGAAAGGTCAAATGTACTGTAAGAGTCAGCATATAATTTTAAATGTCCCATTCTTCCACGCAGAAGCATCATAGCAGTTGAATGGTGTAAGCAGCCACACACCAGCTCAAGAGCAGCAGGAGAAGCTCACGTATTCCTGTTCCTGTCAGGTCAAAACAGCGGGTAATTTTAGAACTACTTCACAAGAGACACATTTAAAATAGACAGATGAATGATAGGAATTTGGAGAGGTGGGTGAGACTACAAAAATTGTGATTACCAAGTGTCTGGAATTGAATGCTCTATTAGCTAGAGATTAAGCCAAATATTAGTTAGGTTGTCTAAGCATGGAGCTTCAGGAAAACTATGGCCACCCACACAGCCATATGCTTAGGTTATACCAGACATTCCTAGCATAAAGCATCTCATACCTTGGTTTGATCCTTCCTTTATTACTGATTCCTCACCTGTGCTATTATCAGAGCAGCTGTGGCATCACTGGTAGCAGCGTGGACATAAGCACAAAGAATCACGCACAAGATGATATACAACAGATTTCGGCTGCTTTTGCACAAACGCTGACCTGTTAGCATAGTACGTGAAGTTTCCAGGACAGAGAATATATTTTCTGTTTTGAACATGCAAGAGGAAACGTCAGTTTGCTTGTAAAGTCAACATTACAACAGCTGGGGTAGAGGGAGGAAGAAGTGACGAGAAGGATGTTATACCCACCAAGTAGAAGTGGGTAGCCAAAACAGAAGAATATTGCTACCCTTTTAAGAAGGGGGAAAAAACCCCAAACGTCCAAGGTGACACTCTTAAAATTTTAAAGCATATGGCTAACAGCAACAATTAGAAAGTAGACAGAGTAAGGCTGCGGAAAAAGGATATGACTCCCTCTCCAGCCCTACAGTGTCTACTTAAGATGCACTGCATTAGTAAAAATATGTTCCCAGTAGAAGAATTAATTTAAATAATTGCTTCCTCAGGTTCAATAGTTTTAGGAAGCAATACACATGTAATATTTAGACATGACAGTACCTGGCATCATACAGGCCTGAAGTCTCTGTGGATAATGGACTACAAATCAACTCTGCCTTCATGTTAAAACGTAAGGTATTCTGGAGACTACGTCTCTGAATATCTCCAAGGAAGAGCCAGGGAATACACAAAGAAGTGGTGCAAGACAGACAGATCCTTTTAAATACATTACATATGCTTATTCAGATCAACAGTCACAGGCTTTTAAATCACATTGTAAACCCGCATCATTTTTCAATATAACAAAAGAGAAGGGAAACAAAGTGTGCACCAGCGTCAGTGGAGACCTACTCATCTACTGATATACTGGGATAATTCTAGTATTAAAATGCAATTAGAGTGCAGTGGTTTAATTCCATTACCAAATTAACAAATTGGACTGAATTTAATGCTAAGTCCTGGAACACCTGATTATGCTAGAACTTGGATATCACAGTGATAACATAAAGGCATGAAAAGAGGTTTTTCAAGAAGGTATCTTTAGATATACGTAACAGTTACACATGGCCTAAAATTCTCAGAAGGAAACAGTACAGAAAGAATTAGGAGACCTCCATCAATTTCAATGTTGTTGATCAGAGAAATGTGTATTTTAAAATCCCTAGTCAAACTGTTATGGTTTCACCACTCAAGTTACAGAGGAAATGACTAACTTAACATCAACAAATACCTGTTATACTTGCTTCAACATTATTCTAACTGTCCTTTGTTTAGGTTCTCCTTCCATGTAACATCACAAGTGCAGTACTTCGTTCAAAGTATACGTATGATGGAAGGAAAATGAAGTCTTCATGGCTCAGCACTTCCTATTCTCACTTACGCTTTCAGTCCTATTTTAAAAAGGCAGTCAATGAGACTGCAGTATATTACTTCAGTAAATTGTGGTTCCTTTATTGTAACAACTAATCTGCTAAGAGGAACTTTTCTTTGGTCTATGTAGCATCCAAATAAGTTCTGGAAAAAGGCCTGGTAGAAAACAAAGGACTCCAGCCTCAGATTTGTGTTAGCACACTTAAGAAGTTACAACTGAGCTGTGTAAGATGTTCTTTAAATCGTTTATCTGTGCAAGCAACAAGCACGTATTTCTGCACGTGAAGCACCATCTGCAAGCAATAAACTTCTCTATCTTATTCTGGCCTCCAGGAACGTGAATAATGGCCTTTCACACAAAAGATACACAGCTGGAGGGAGTGCCAAGATAAACCCAGAGTACTTGTGTTTACTGTACCAAGTCCTACACAACCGTTAAGAGAGTTCCCAGGAATAGCCTCTCCTGGAAACCTGTGTCTTGCTTCTCCCTACATGTGCCTCAAACCACATCTATTCTGATGTGCTGTAACAAACAGGTTTGGTGTAACCCAAAAGCTGTTAATATGCCCCAGGATGAGACCCCCACAGATCTCAAGGTGAGATTTTAGAAGAGACCCTCTTAACAGCACTAGAAGGACTGCTTAACACAGGATTTGGGGAAAAAACACTACTCTGTGCCCTGTCATCCTTCCAACCAGCAGTAGTGTCAAACAAGCACGTGTTTAGAATCAGAAGGTACCCCATAATTTGCAAGACAACAGGCAACTATGTCTACTAGAAATATTGATGTGCTCTCCAAGGGCACAGCAGCTTACAGAGCATAAATCAAGGCAAAGATTCCTAAAAGGTAAGATAACATAAGCTGGTAATTGTTAGATAGCACCCGTCTATCCATAAGGACCGCAACGTCTCTATGAAAACTCAGTAGCCATCTCTCAGGGAGGCTGCACTGCAGTAATGGGTCCTCTGTTAATGCCATACAAAAATTCTTATGCCTTCCCTGCAAGTGGGAAATTAAAGTGGTATTAATGAGTCTTGTTGTGTCCTTAAGATGAATGAAAGATCTTGTTATGAAAAATCATTTTATAGACGGCCTCAGGACTCAAAAGCTCCTCCAAATCAAAATCTTGAGTTGATGCTCCTATAAATACAACACAAAAGTAAGAGAGCCATTTGAGCATTCAAATCCACTTCTAAAACAAAAACATTGTAATATTTTTTCCTCCTCCACTGGGACCTTTGGTCTTGGTCTTACATACTGCTATGGTTGTGACTGAGAAATACTCAAGTCTACCATATCAAAAGTATAAGTATTGAAAAATTAAGTTGCTAGTCATGTTAGTTCATTATAATTTCTAGAGGATACGATTCCCATCTTCCTCAAGCCCTTCCCCACACTATTCCAAGTTTCACTGAGGTAGTACTCAGGTACTAAGCCAAGGAGTAGCAAAATCACCTCTTGATAAGTCAATCAAATGTTTTGTAACACAAGGAAATCCCTTCTATAAAACCACATTTACAAATACGTGTTCTGAACCAAGCTTGCACACTCTTCATTTACAATCTTTACACGAGTTAATAACATAATCTGTTCTTCATCACTGTGATGGCTGCCATGAGTAAACAGATTAAGCAACTTTTAATTATCAACCGAAATGTAAGGAAAAGCACCAAACACCACAAATGGTTTTTAAATTCATATTGCTTACATAAGGCACCTCTTTTACTTAAAATGCAAATCAGTGCCAACCAAACCCCTGTCAATACTTTATTTTAAAATGAAGAATTAACTGACTTAATGCCTTGTTAATCAGTCTGTGTGCAGCATTTAAACCTCACCACCCTTACAGGGCAGGAGCACCGAGGTCAAGTCAAAAAGCAGCACAGAGAAGCAACAGATGGCAAAAAAAAAGCTTCCTACGGTCCTATCTAGTAACAAAGGACCACCACCACTGCAGTCACTCATCACTGCTCCTTGTGGGGACAAAAATCATTCAATTACACATTAGTGCAGAATCATCAATAACTAGATAAATGTGGTATAATAATTTTGTCTTGAAAGGCTGGGGGAAAGTTATTTTAAAGCTCTTACCTATTTAATGATTAGATGCTGGGTTGGATGGACTTTAAAGTCAAAAGGAAGAAATTAAAGTTCTGAGTACCCAGAAAAAGCTGTACACAGAAGTGATATTCTGCACTAACATACTATATATTATCTATAGAAGTATATAGACATATCATATATCTATTTATATAGAGACAGATATAGATATACAATCCCACTTGCAGAGAAAAATAGACTTGATACTCCAACATGCTCTTACAGGCTGCAAGAGTTTGGAGATTATATAAATTCATGCTTTTAACTTACTGAGAACTTAAAAAGATACCAAGAGTAACGGTTTTGAAGCTGTAGAAAACAGTATCTGCCCCCCTCCCCGAACATCTTCACCTTTCAAAACAGTCATCTGCATCCTTAACATGACCAACTTACAACCAGAGGAACAGCTTCCCCTGGAATCCTCCCAGAATTTATCATCATCTTCTGTTTTGTCTGTTTTCTGCAGTCAATCACGTTAGCTGCTTTAGCTTGAGCTTATTTCAGTTTTAGTTTTCAATTTAAAGGTCATTATGAACCTACAGCGTTACGAGGCAGCAGCATACAGTACTACCCCTAAAATTCGTCAGTGTGGAAAGAAATACACAACAGGTTATTCAGATCCCTTTATAACCTGATATATACATATTTTTATATATATGCACACCTCCACAAAGATAATGCTTATGAGTTGGAAAGATACTATTTTGATTTCTTCTATATACAAGAGCATAAAATCTTACATAATATACTAAAAATATATATTTAGTTCCCTTACCTGTAAGAATGCTTTAATTTAGCAAAAGGCTAACAAATTTACAGCTGAAGTTGTCAACTAATAGCACAGTAGAGAAAAAAAATGTAGAGTTGCAAATGTTTAACTAAAAAACCAAAACACTTTATTACCTTCATAGGAGGAGGAACATTCACAAACCCAGTCAAAAGATAAGGTCAGTGTGCTAAATAAGACAGGAACTAGAGAATTAGACAAGGATAGAGGGCTTAGTAGAAGGTCTTCACTAACAAAGCCTCACACCACTCACAAGCACTAATTATTTCTTTTTAAAAACCTCAGGCTGGGAGGGGGGGAGACAAGGAGAAAACTGTAGAATATTCAGTGTTTGAAGACAGTTATTTTTGTGTCATATTAAAAAGACAAAGAATATCATATATTATATTGTACTTGATATCATAGGTCTCAAAACTCCATCTCAGTGGGATTTTTGTCTTGATGAAATCCTTGTATAACAGCATATGCTTAAGTTTGAATTTTGAGGCAACAATTTTCAGTTTTGGGTGTAAATGGGAAATTCAAGTTCATTGAGGGTGTAGATAAAACCTCCTACCTTATAAACCAAATTAATGCTTGTACTGCAATACTATCCATGGGTCTGATTTCATATGCAAAGTTTCCTTCTTGGCATAGAAAAAAAGGGAAAAAAATTACATCCTGAGTTATTTTATACAGACTGAAGTGAAGCTTAGATTTGAGGGGGAGGTGGAAATAGCATTCCTAGCACATCACAGTCACTGTAGCTCCTGTATTTTGATACAGGTCGAGGCTTTTCTGTAAGTATCAAGATTGTTGCATTAGTGTGTAAATTAGGTTATGGACATGCTGAAAGCAATGAATTTTCCAGGTTTATCTAACCTGCAAGGATGGGTGGGAGAAGTTTATTAAGTAAATAAAATCTCTTCTTTGCACCAGAAATTAAAAGAGGAAACATAGGAGCAAAGAAGGCCGAAAGAAATACGGGACTCTGGCAGTTTTACTGTATTTGCTTCTAGCTAGATTGGAAAAAGAAAGAGTTCTCTCAGGCAATGAGAGCATCTGCCTTGCAGAAAGCCAGTCACTGTGTGATTTACTCCAGCGTAGTCTGCATTTAAAAAAAGAAAGTTACAAGGAGGAATGTCCTAAGAATAGCTGACTATCACATGTCGATCAAACAGGTGAGACTATTCACTGAACCAAGGCTTTACACAGTGTGGTTCTCCAATATTTCCAGTCTATAATTCTGCACTTTATGCAAAGAAACAAATCTGAACAGCTAGTCAAATCGTAACATCTTGCATATACTGCAGTATTTACATAAAGGCAGAAAGGAGAGTTTCTTTATAAAGTACACTGAATCACAGAGCAAGCCAGATTTTGAAACAGTAGGCGCTCCAGGAGGGACACAAAACAGATGGTAGTTCAGGGTGACAAAATGTGACAACATAAACCATTCACTGCTTAAGTGCAAAGGCAAGTGAAGATCTGAGATTTATCTCATCCATTCATACCTGGCATTAGAGCCCTTAGAAAAATGCTTAACTTGCAAAGGCATAAAGAATGGGTGAGCAGCAAGTCCTCTGAATCATTATTATATTGCCACCAAGATTACAATTTTAAAAAGTCTTTGAAGGAGGCAGAAGATTAATCCAAAACAATAACTTCAGTTCAATTACAAGTAGGAATTTGGGTGTTAAGATCAGCTGCAGACACAAGCAAAATGCCCTGCAGCTGAAATACTGCAACACTGGAAGCACTGGTTTGACTGCTGGCTGTGGAGATCTATTCAAGTCTTCCAAGTCATATGTATTTTTGGAGAACAATGTGAGGACCGACACAGGGACAAAACTTTTCTGGATTTTTCTTAAACATTCTTTTCTCTGAACAAATGTAGTATTACTGTTCATCTTCCCAATTTGCAAAACTGCTTTATCAATAAAAAACAATTCTGAGCTAGTTAAAAAGGAAGTATTACAGGGACCTGACCTGTTGACTCTTTCAACAGGCATAGGCAGGAAAAGTCTCCAAAGGGGATGCAAGGAAAAGGAAGAATAGCTTAAAAAAAAAAAAACAAACCAGTAAAGCTTAGTATTAATACTAAGGGAGCAGATACTACCTGTACGAGTATAAAAGGAACAAAAATAACTTCTCAGAATGCTCCTCAGCATAATACACAAGAAGAAAGCACTATTGCTCCTCAAAACACTCAAAATAATTTCATTGGGTGATCTGTAAATGTTCTTTAAAAAAAGTCCAGAGATCAGTTAAGCAACGTATGAAAAATGCTAGTTGCATTCTAGGATACTATAGAGATAAAACTGAGAAGATATTAACGTATGAAAAGCTAAAAGGGTTGTTATAGCACATTATCATTTTTACAACAGCTCTTAGGAAACTAACTTAAGTTTTCTGTGACTGCCCCTATTCTTACATTATTATCAGTTTTTTATTATATTTCTAAGTTAAACCAGATCCCGCAGAGCGTTACAGCTTCCAAAGATATATAAGCTCTTAAAAAGTTACATAAAAATAAATGGCCAAGTCCAGGAGCCCTGCTAACATGTCCCTACTCTTCCTTTAAAAAAAAAAAAAAGCTGCAGCATTAAGTCAACTGTTTTAGACACCATTAGGTGCTAAACATCACCAGTGCCCACGGCATAATAAAACTTCAAATCAGCACTGATGCTTCATTAGACACCAGATCATAGCCACACAAACTAATCTGTAAGAGTCCAGACTTTACTACTGTCATTGCTTGGGGGGGGCGCAAAAAAAAAAGCTTAGCTGCTGCAAGCTATTTTCCGTCAAGTCTACTGCCAGTTAAGGGAGAGTTTCTACATGAGCTGGCTGCTCGTTATGCCAGTGTCTCTGCTGATACAGTATCCAACCAGCCTCGATTTCTCTGAAGTCACCCAGGAATATCCCACCTGTACACAACAACTGTGCTGAAGTCAGCTGGTCTTCATTTACTCCTACGTGCTTCAGTCTGACTTCATCTCTCCATTTATAAGTGTACTCAAAAGATCTCGCAAATTCATTTTTCAGGCTCTCTCACCTAATGCAAGGTGCTACCAGAGATCAGGAAGACTTTTTTTTAAAGTATTTCACATTTTACTATTCTCAAAAGTTCTAAACACATGTCAGCAGCAGATGTGTGAAAATCCCCTGGATAAGGATGCTTTCCCAATTCACAGTTTATATGCATTCAAGGTCATTTCCACTGTTTCTCAGAGATTCATGTTTCACAGTCACATGTTACTTCACTTACACTCCACATTAAATACCATTTCCTAGCCTTCCACATTATCCTCCCTCACCAGTAAGTGCCAGGATATGTAACAGCAGGACAGTATAACAAATGGGAACAGAATTATATTTCTACCTTAAGCAGCTATTTCCCCATTCTATGCCTTCAGCCTTCCTCTACCCAAAAGGAACCAAGCCTTGGAAAACCAGGCAAGATTCTGTATTTGACAGTAATTTCTCCACAATAACATATCCAAACAGTATTTCCATTCTTTCTGTAGCCTCACACAGAGTACAGAATAGGTATTTTACCCTGTGGTTTTAAAATAGGTTTTCTACCAACAGGAAGCACAAAGTTTGAAAGCTCTAGCTGCCTACACCATTAAACCAATTTTAATCAAGGCAACACACAGGAAAAAAAAAGCCGTAAGCTGCAGAAAACTCCATCATAATTTTACTAGTATTAAAACTATGACAATATGCTTATCTACTGTTCAACCTAAAACTTCTCTATAGCACTAACAAGTCTCCTCATTTTTCACCAAAAAAGTTTAAACCAGAGACACACAGTTAATTTCCCTATATGCCATGTCAGTAATTCTAAAGATTACTCAAAAGTTATATTAATTTCTAAAGAGTGCCTTTCCTGAATAGCAGTTTACATTTGCTGGCAATCCTTCTGCCTTAATATTATCAGGATTTTAATGTGAGTTCTAAATGAGGCAATTCTACCCAAAGAATAAAACTCAGCTCAAGTCAGCACAAAGGTAGATTGTGGGAAATCTATCTAAATCACTTTTCAATCTTCGAAAGTCAATTATGATCACATTGAATATATTTAAAACCGTAACAGTTTTTTATTTGTTCAAATACCGTTTACTTCAGAATTACAGATGTTATCTTCATCTGAATTTGGTCATATACTGGTCAGGTTGAAACTGCTTGATGTAGTTACTAAGAAGAAAACCACTCCAAGGCACCTGCCTCTCTGTGCAATCTCTTACAACTGTCCATCAGGGCAAATAAAATTGTTTTACCCCTGTAACAGTGATAATCACTTGCACAAGGTAGATTTCTTCACTTACTGTTCTATAACAGAAGCCTAAACCCAGACATTTTTTTTGACCTCCGCTGTAGCATTACATAGAAAAAGCAAGAAACATCAGTTTCTACAAGGAAGAGAGAAAAGGAAAGCTACCCATGTGTGAGACTGAATCAAGGAAATAAAAGCAATACAGGACAGTGTATTAGAACAGTAATTTTATATAATTCAAAAAAATTAGCAAGTGATCAGGGAAGCATCACTGTCATCGGTAAACGAAACATGAACTTCATATGGTTCTCAAATCCACGTTTTAAGTAGGTAAATTCATCATGCCTTCCAGGCCATTTAGACAACCCAGCTTCAGGAGCAAAAATCCAACAACTCCTGAAACAACCCACCAACTCACCTCATGTTGCAGATACCAACTTATGGACCTGGCATAGGAGTTGCGCAGCTGCCAAATCTTCATAAAGTCCATGCAAGAAACAAAACTGGAAGGGTTCAACCATTTGTTACCACTGCTTTCAGAGAATGCCTTTTTCCAGTTTTCAATTAATGACACTTTTCTAAACTAACCCCTAAATCACATTAATTCTTTTAGGGATCAACAGCAGGTCTGGCAGGTATCAATCTACTTTCCTCACTAAAAAAAGAGACCTGAAAAAGGATTTTTGTCACTGCTACCTGCTCAAATTCCAGTGCTCTGCACAGAGGACTGCAGAGATGAAATCCAACTTACTGTGCACCACTGCTGACAGAACCAGTCTGGCTTTCAGAAGTTCAGAAAACCGTTGATGTTTTGCTACCCATCTCCCTCAATATAAAGCAAGGGAATATAAACACCCCAGAGGCTATGCTCTTCTCAATTTCTCATTTATAAAAATCACTTTCTAGTTTACAAGAGCAACATATTTTTAGATACTTCTCCTTTCCTTAAACTACTCTAAATGGACAAAGCATCTTTTGCACAAGTGACAGGTTTCGCTCTGGTTGAAGCAGCAACATTACCAAGATTTTCCCCTACATTTCATGATCTTTACAGAATATTTCCTCACTCTCAAAGTATCCTGTAACAGAGAGAGTGTTGCAACATAAGCCATAGAAGGTGGAAAGAAGAAAGCAAATCTCTCAGGTTAAAGAAGATAGCTCTTCTGGGACAGGAAAAAAGGAGCTGTCAGCCGCCAGGATTTTACTGGCTGGCTATGAAACAAGTAGGAGGAGCGGGCACCTGGTCAAGAAGATGTAAAGGATTATCTGAAGTGAGTTAGGTAGCTCAAATGCCCAAGGAACCTTAAAGGGAGTAGAAAGAGGAAAATAGGAACATTACAATCTATCTTGTGAAATTCTGTTAGTACTGAGGACTAAAAAACTCTAAAATTCTGAAGTGTTTTTTCCACGTTTCCTGGCATTCTGGAGTCAACCGACTCATCCAATACTCATACAATTACATTAAGCAGAATATAAACAAGAAAATGGTTTTAGACATCTTTATTATTTAATAACACAAAGGCAGGAGTTATTGCTCTAAAGATATACCAAGAACCCAGAATTCCAGCTGCAAAACTCACAGCACGATAATAATATGCTAACACAATGCCAATAGACAAGAAATATCAAAATACTGACTGTATAATAGCAACAGGGGGTTTTGTCTGGTTGGGGGGTTTTTTTGTGGTTTTTTGTTGTTGTTGTTTTTCTAATTGTGACTGGGGAAGAGGGAGAAAAGTCATTTTAGCAACTGAGACAATAACATTAGAAACAGTTCTCAGTGCCCCTGTTATTTTACAGGAAGTATTTAGTGTTTGTAAGTATTCAAAGGTCTTAAATTTACCTTATGCTACTGAACAAAACGACCAAAAACTGCAGCCGAGGCGAGTACACCTATTAAGGAAGGCACTAAAGATATCGAACCTTAAACGGACTAGAAGTTAGAAAAACAGGTATTTCCAACTAAAAGCACTGCTGGCACAGATCTCTAGCCACAGATGTTAGTATTTATTTCTGAGGCTCATAGATCTTAATCTAACTTCCAGATTACTCCTGTTCAGCACACAATTCTTGTCTCTACCTATAACAGTTGTACCTCAATTTTAACATCATCACATACATATTTCCAGACATTAAAAAAAAGTATTGAATTCAATACATTCAAGTTAAACTGGTTTCTCTTTGAATTTCAAAGTTCACAAGTGCTCCTGTGGTTGCATAGTTTAAACACATGCACCTAACTATCAGTTTTCTAGAAATACCAGGTTATAATTTAACATTTTACTTGATAACCACAGAGACAGCAAGACAAAGAAGTTTGATAGTCACAGAAAAAAAAGAGGTTATTAAAAAGCCATCCATCAGAGCCAAATTTCAGAAAGTCCAGTGGAAATGGCTCACTACATAAGTATGTACTTAAACATCACCATCTGAACAATTATTTTTAGAATGTACTAAAACTGCAATGCATTCCAGCATAGTAAGAAGTCACAACTGCCATGAAGCAGTAGCCTTAGGGCTATGTTAAGACTGTTCAACAATTTAAATACGCTGGTGAATTTAATGAAAGATCTAGGCATTAGTTAAAAAACAATGTTTTGTGGTAACTGATTTAAGAAATTGGATTCAAGCACAAGCGTCTGACTAGTTTACTCCAACTGCCAGAAGCAGGAAACAGGAAAATAAAAGTGCTCTTTACCTACTGCCAGGGGGTCCAGTTCACCCTCCTGCCACCCCTTCTCACACTCAGTTTCAGAACAAAGCTTTCACCTTTCCTAATTTGAAAACTGTATGTCCTATTCTTCAAAACTAACTTCCTATAGCAAAAAGAACAAAAGTACACGAGCGTGTATGTGTTGTTCACTACCGCCAAGCATAAGGTTTTTATTTGAGATCTCGCAAGACATGTAATTGGCTATAGAATCCCTTAGAGGGAAAACATTTAAAAGTTTTCTGCTCTCTAACAAATAACTTCTCACTCTTAAAGAAAAATCTAAAGATTTTCTTTCAGAGCACTCAGCACTTCCAACATACCTTTTCTCAACATAAAACCACAGGAAACCTAAAGATGCAGTACTTTCCATATTGCCATTTTGGTATTTTTGGCTCAAATTTATTTTTAGGTAAACCTGGAGAGACAGATGCCTAATTAAATATCATTTTCACAAGAAGCTTTATTATTTCTAATCATTTAAACAAGCTGTAAGTAGAAAAGGCTTTACAAATATAAAAGTCTGAACCACAGCAGAACCCTGTTTCACAGATTCACGTGGCATCTCCTATGCAGGGGATAGCAAGATCCGATCATATTATTAGACCTGTAAACTCTTAAACTTGGGTATATTCACTTGACCTTCAGATAGGAAGATGCCAGGTTTAGCTTTTATAAGACATTTTTATGACATTGCAACAAAAGGACCGTGGGAGAACGAACAAATTTCCTAAAGAATGATGCATTAGAAATAATTTTCTGCCTAGGCCTCCATTTCTAGAGTGGCTCTGTGTGACGGAAAAAGGAGTCATTTCTTTCCCAATCCCATTTTTGTCAGGAGATCCTGCTTAAGGAAGGCCAAGATCCAAACCCAGTCATCTTCCAGCAACATAAATGGCTCTCAAGATCTTCTGCTGAAGGCTTGTGATGCAGTATAAAGGTTAGAAGGTGTCCTGAAGCAATTTGGAGGGAATGAAGAGGGAGAGAAGAGTCATAAGATGCACCAAAGTAATAATGCACGTAACATAGTTCCAAATGACTTCAACTCAGCACAAAAGAGGAACCGGTAAAATCTCCTTAGAATTTCAATGCCAGTTTTCAAGTGACTCCTTTTGCTAAAAATCAAAAGGAAATTTAGAATAAGCCTCCTGTGCCAGCAATGACATAGCTGGAGAAAGAAAGGTCTGACTGCGGGCTACCGATGTTTGCAAGGAAGAGGCTGCTGCTCTGCACAGCGTGAAGCAAGAAAGGCAGAATTTACCTGAGCTGTTTCTAATGACTCCCCTTCCCTGGGTCTGAGGGATTGCTGATCATGCGGGATAGTTGCACATCCCCTTAAGCAGGGTGTTCCAGTCTATTTCCCTCATATGAAGAAAGAAATGGGACTTAAACCCAGCAGCCATGGGTTCCTCTGAAGGAAGAACATATTTACACGTTTAGAACTGAGGAACTTTTTGAAACCCCTGTGGCGGCCTCCACCTACTTGCACATTCAAACCTAGCACTGGTGTAAAGAGACAGGGAGGAGATGAAAACACTGTGGCTCGGGGCCATATACAATCACTGGCCTTACCCTGGCCCCAGCCACCAGTCTGTTCTTGATTTAGGTTTCCCGTCTAGGAAAGGGTCAGACGAAGAATGTCATTTGTAGTTCACAGAACTCAAGTACAAATATGACCCATAGACAGGAAGCTTACACAGAGGCGTAAAAAAACCCAACACATTATTTTCAAGTGCCCAGTATATTTTTTTCTCCTCTCTCTCTCCCACATTTTTTTAAATTGCTTACGCTCTTTCCCTCTCTTGGCCTAGAGAAGCAGAAGACAACATCAACAAAAAAAAAAAAGCATAGAGAAACAGCATAAAGTCCATCCTACACATCTGAGTGGATGGCAGTTCAAAGGGGCCCTACCTACCTGCAACCCTGTTGTTTGCTTCAAGAACTCTGTTTGCCCAAGGAAAAAGAGACGAGCAAATCCTGGAAGCAGATCCTTCCCCAAAGGAAGTTTCTTTCTGAGTCTGCAACCTGGAGCTTTTGCTTGAGACTCAGTCCTCTGAGTGGATTCTTTCTTCAAACTCTCACACTGGTTCTTTACTTTTGTGGGCAGCTGGAAAAAGAATGAGGCCGTAGGCTGAGGCAGGGACTCCATACTTCCAGGATAGGGAGGCAGAAAGACTGGAGGGGAAGGAAAAGTGCTAGTTGGTAACTTCTTGAATAATGATCTGCATTCCCTCATTTTCTGCCACACAGAGACATACACATAGTCACTGCAGTAGGGGAGGATGACAAGAGATGAGTACTAGACATGCAGTTTTTCATGCTCTGATGCCAAAAAAAACCCGAACAACCCAAAGTGTTGAGCTGTGAACTTTCAAGACTTTGAAGACATCTACCAACAGATGAGATCAATCATAAGACATTTTGTCCAGAAAGTTCTCTCAGTTTGTTACAAGTAGATGTAAGTGTGTGTGGGGGGGTAATATTAAAAAAAATTAAGTGTTCATTTATTGGAAAAAAATTCCAAATCTCTCTCTTCTGTTCACTTTGTCAAGTGAATTCAAAATGGCATCTACTGCAATGCAGTGAACATCTCCCCATAATCTCTTCAAGATGAAACAATCATACTTACCTGAATGTTTTTCTCACCAATGACTTCCTAATCCCAGTCCTAACTCCTCTGTACAGGCCTTACTCCAATCTCAAGTCTTCTACTCTATTTGCAAAAATCAGATTGATCAGACACTGACAGCAGTTTTAATGCTTTTGTGACAGCCTCTGGCTTAACCCAGGCACATCATCATTGCTTTGAAACCTAAGAAACCTACCCAGGTTTCCTGGATCAGGTTCCTGGATTTCTAGAATATTCCTCTTTTTCTTTCCTGAAAACTTACATGTCCTCAGAGTTAACTGTCATTCCTTCAACAACAAAAATACAATGCCTGAGAGGTGACATTTTCTTCATGAATCCTGAAAGCTGATAGGCTCCTGTGAAATTTTATCAGTTGCATGGAGCCAACATGCAACAAAACAGAACTAGAAGTCACTGGATTTAAAATAGTGATATGTGTAGCCACTCGTGTACACGGTCCCTGGTTATTATCCATTGCAGTACCTCTGGCACAACAGCAACAGTGTCTGGCACTTGCCTGTAGGGCAGCTGTTGAGCTGTGTGCCTCAGATGAGGCACTAGCATTTTCCCTGCAGCGCTCTTCATTGCTCTCAAGACACCAGGTAGAGTATGATCCAACAGTTAAACAAGGCGGCATGCTACTCATGTCTGATGCAATTTCACTTAATTCATTTTGGGGCAATTTTGGTGGTGTTCCTTCATCCTCTCCTTTAGAGCATACACCTAAACAAAATAGCTTTATATGGTTAGGTATCTCAAATGTTGTTTGATTATAAGCTTGCCCCTCCTCCTCAAAGAAACTTTACTTCATTGTGCTCCAAATAATACAAGGAGAAGTTGGGGGCAGGGGGGGGAAGAGATAGGTTTTGTCATTAAAACCATAGCAATAATTTTTTTTTTTAAAGGCATCTTTAATTTTTGCATCTAGAGTAGCAGACAAAAGACTTTTTTTTTTGGTTTAAACAAATGACAAAAAGCCATCAAGGGCAGAACTTGATATCCTAAAATAATTAAAACAGAAAAATCAGCACGTTCCTTCCAGAGAAACTGCTTGGGCATACAGAAAAATACCCTGCTTCTTGTTTGCTCTGAGAACACCAAGTATATTGATGGTATCCCAATCTAAGGTAAGAAGTTTTGCTCCAAATAGCATGATTATTTCATAGAAATTAATTGGGTTTTAGTGGAATTTCATGACTTTTCAACAACATGAGACCAAGATGTGTTCCTGTATCTCTCAATTTCACAAAACATTGCCTTTTTTATTATTTCAGATCAACTTTCAAAGGTTAGAGAGTCAGGTCCAGTCTTTTCATCCCACACGCATGTTTTTGTGACAGGTCTTTCTGTTTGGAAAGAATAACTGACCAACACATATATAAATGTACTTAGTCAGCAGAGGTCTCCAGGATGACATTTATACTCTCCTCTTTCAGTAAGAGAGAGGACAAGATAAAAATGAAAGATAATAACCAGAAAATGATCAACACAGATTTCTACTGCTCTGTACTGCCAGCTAAGAAACGATGATAAAAGGACAGTGTAATTAAAAACAGATTTCTTCTTAAGATTCCTGTTAATAGAAGGTTCTTTTTTTTAACCAGGTAACTTGCAATAAATCGTATCTTAGGAACTTTTCAAGTTGCTAATACTTGTTACTTACACTTCATAACCACAATGTCATATACAACATTATAGGCTTTAATTTCAGGTGATGCGTTGAAGCCTACAGACACTACTAACACTTCCAAAGTCAATATTCTTTTCTGACTCAAAGCAATAGAAGGTATCAGAGCAAATCCACCCAGATGAAGCAGCATGACCCAGCTTGCTGCAGGTTCCTTTCAAACAGGAATCTGCCTAGGGCCTTTGGAATATCAAGATAAGGCTGCTTTTGAAAAATCCTCTTTCACCTGGGAAAGATCATAGTCACTGGAAAAAGACTACTGATCACCTTCAATACACTGCACAGTATAAAATCACCTACTGAAGTTTCAAGGGTGTAGAAGAGAATTACTTGGTCTTATTGTTCAGTAGAAGAGACAAAGATTTAATGTAAAATTTCAGAAAAAAAAAACCATTTATGAAGACTGTCCATTGGTGTCCTCCTCATGAAAGCAAATGAGTAACAAAACAATTCTGGAAAATCCATTTGAAACACGCTGTTCAGAAAAACTTAATGTAAAATTCTTTTCCTTGCATCAAGGCCACAGTATCTCTCCTTCTCCAAGAAACAGAGTATTCTTTAATTCTGATTTTTATCCTTTCACACATCTTTCTTCCACTGAACAGATTTGTCTTGAACTCTACAGAATGAGGGAGGTTGGCAATTTTTTTTGTTGTAGCTATCAAAAATACTAGCCTGGTTGATTCCTGTCTACAGATATGTATTTCAGGCTTTAAAAACTACATCTTTATATATTTTGAGATGAGAAAGACTGAAAAATACTCCTCTGGTCTTCCGAAGACTTAAAAGAATGGAAAAGAGGTCTAGAACAGACCATCCAAAGTATCTGAATCCGTATTATGGGAATTTTGGGAGACTTTTGTTGTTTCTTCACGTTAATTATCAGAAGTGATTCACACTCCTGAGATGGGATGGAACTGAATACACAACAGTTCTCCGTCAAGGAGATTTACCTCAAGTGCAGGCTGTGATGGAATCCCTTCTAGTTTGAGCAGGAAGAAATTCTGGCCATGATGACACAAGAACAACATATGCTGATGATCTTCAGATATAGATGGAGTCAGGGAAAGCAGTGGTAGTTCTGTTTGCAAGCACACAGAAGATGGTAAGGAATGCTATAATCAACGTTCTTATCTCCTTTGGGCAAAGAAAGGAATCTCTGCGATGTCCTTCCATAGTGGCCTGACTGTTGATAGATATTCTGGGAGGAAAACTCCCTTTAGTGCTTTCTTCCATTGCAAATTCAAGGGTCAGTGAAGAGTGATCCCCAGTTTTCTGCATCAGTGAGCAGAAGCTCAATAGCCAGTAAAGGAAAGTTTAAACAACTGTGAGTAAATTCCACAGAATACCATTTGCAAAATAAGCAAAAAACCTGAATCTGTGTATTTGGCAGGTGGAATAGAATATAAACAACAATACTTTCTTTCTATTTCTAATACTGCAGTGCCAACAGTTGCAGGATCCAAGTGAAAGACCATGGAAACAAAATGCAAACTGCCACACCCGACGTAAGTAACCTGTAGCCGGAGCAACTATTTATCAACCCTCAGACCGAAATTTTAAAGCATCATGCGAATATTTTAGATTAAGTGCAAATAGCCATATGGATTATTTAGAGTTCCTAAAATGAAACTTTTTCTAGGTTAAGTAGTAGTTGCCCTGCTGCCATTAGTCATACCTCAAGAAATATGTGCAGGCTGCAAACCCACTGCAGGATCTACGCACCAGCATCCAGTGGAACTGTTATTCAAAATAAACATTACAAGAACAACAAATTTTAGTAAAGCATCTTTCTCCAGGAAACTAGCACCAACATGACATGCATATTAACATATCAACAGGAGTGACGTAAGGCTGACTGTTTAAATTCCAAGCTACTGACACTATGAAAAAAATAGTTTATCAAAACTTCCTGAATTTGGGTTTTGTGGAGGGAAGGGGACTTGATACGAGAGAAGGGAAAAAGTCATTGAGCATTATAAGAGATATACCAGATAACATTAAAGTCCCAAAATGGATTAAAGGCAGTAAAACCATTGGTGAAAGTATTGATTTTAAAAAGCTTAAGTGTCATGCAACCCATCACTAAAAGAAAAAACTGCAGACAAGTAGAATGGTAGCAATCTCGATTCTCTGAATTTCAGAATTTGTTTTAAAGCATTTGACCCCTCTCCAGAAATATTTTATGTTCAACTTCTTTAAAGACCTACTAAAAACCAGGGAGGGCCACAGCATTGTATAGATTATCAGACGTTGGACGGGACCTCCTCGAGACTGGCATAGGGATCAATCCCTGAAAGACCCTTCCTGTTGCCAGTTTAGGGATGGTTTAAAAGCTACAGCTTTTCTCAACTCTGCATGACAGAATTCCAAAACCGTATGTAGCTGTCACAGCAACATGCATTTGAGAAACACAGCCAGTATTCCTCGGCGCATATATAACAACGGGAAAACACTATGGGTATGAATCTGAATGATTGGCTGATTATAGAAAACCCTATCTTGAAAAAATAATTCCCATTAATAGATGCATCAGTTTTGTAAAAATTAAAGAAATGGGTATCAGTTAAATTATGTTATATTTTTCTTTTATTTTTAAAACTGTTTACATTACAAGAATATTTTTAAGTGTCTTTATTAAGATTCTTTTTGGGTTTTTTGTCAACTTTGTAAGCCAAGTACAGTTGAGAGCCAACCTTTTTTGGGCCTAAATCATATTTTAAATCAGATTAATAAACTTTATTGGCACTCATACACATTTCTGTCAAAGACAGACCTTCATTCAAGCCTTAGGGAGATTCTATGTTTCTGGGCAGAGTGTATGAGCTGATATTTAAAAATAAATAAATAAAATACCACATGACTCCAGGTTGTTCGCTTTTCTTCCATCCTTAAGAAAGCCAACAATAGCAACAAAGGTTACAGTATTTCTGTATACCCTGAATTTATTGGAAACAAGGGCATAAACTCTGTCAGTTCTTAATATTAAGAGTGTCTTTGAACTTTCCTTTTTAGCTCTTAATACATGGCTTGCTTGATTGATTTAGTTTGATTACACCTACGTGCAATTAGCTTACATAAATTTCTTATACTTGTTTTTTTTTCCTCCAAAAAGCATCATTTTTCTTACGGAGTAATCAATCTTCACTTGATTCCTACACTTCTCTGGTCAGGGTCTTTCAGCCGGTCTATCTGCAGAGACTGGCAGCTGAAATACTGCACATAAACCATGTTAAGAGGAGTGATTCCAGTACTGTTCAACAGTCACACTGGACTGGACACCTAGAATTTTAGGTCGGGGTTTTTTTGGGGGGTGGAGTGAAGTCCAAACCAAGTTTTCAGTTGAGAATAACTCAAGGATTTTCTCTGTAGGTTCTGACCCTTCACAACTTTCCTCTGGTGTCTGGGATCTCTAGAGATCTCAAAGTGAAAATGCCCCTATCATGAATATTTACTCAAATATATGTATGTAATAGACCAATGTTAGTAAGAGGCAACATGGATGCACTGGAACATAAAAGCTAAACAAATGAGTTGCTGCTTTAAAAATCACCAGTTTTAAGAAGTTCTAGTTTGAAAAGGACTCAAAATATGCAGTTCAGAATTGAGCACTTGTTATTTTCCATATCAAATACTAATTTATACTTTTTTTTAATGTTAAAAGAACTTCCTGACCATAGAGCTTACAGATTTAGTCTGCAATCTGACCAACAGACTTGATCCTTTCCTCATTTTCAGTACTCTGCGGCCAAAACCGGACTGAGTTTTGTAGTAACAGCTCCTGCTGGGACACAAACTGATGTCAAATGCTATTGTAAGCTGTGTTAGCCCTCCGGCACTAAGAAACGTGTGATGTAACTAAGGCTTATTTTTGTTCTAACACAAGCTAGTTATAGTGGAGACAAAAACCAATTTAGTTTCTTGACTTGCAAATGGCGTGCAAGAACACCATGATACCTCTGCAACATACAGTCGGACTCTCAGGTTCAAGATTTGATTTTAGAAGTCTCATGTGCAGTCTGTCATGTTTTAGATTAGAAATACTTTTGTTTGCTTGTTTTTATCTAGAAGGTGTTAACGGTACATTTTAGTAAATTAAAAGTTTTCTGTCAATTTGCTGACTTAGCTTTCCATATTGGACTAGTACCTCAAACTCACCCATACTTTAGCATCAAAGTAAAAATGTGTCATTCTCTGAAATACAACTTGGAATAAGACCACCATAAGTGTTATAACAAAAATGTTCCTAAATCAGCTGAGGTTAAGGCCATTTGAAATGCATCATTTGGCTCTGCTTAAGTCAAGCTGTTTGCATTGAGTTGTCCCTGTGTCTTCTCTCCATGCAACCACCTTCACACCTACCTGCTTTGATCAGCCAGAACTCCCAGCTTTTGCACTAGACACAATTAACTTTGGCAGTGCCTCTTCACAGGCATACCAGTGTGCAGTGTTTGACTGTCATTCTGTATCTGTTGAAATATTAGCATTTGGTTTAGGTTGCGTGCAGGAAAAACAACAACACAGTATCAAGTCATACATAAAAAATACACATGAAAATACATAACGATCTATTTCTAGCCTAGGCTTACTGCTTTCATGAAATTATTCAGAACAGGGAAAATGACAGACATCAGACATCCATACCAGAATAGAAACTTACCCCACTGACTGATCTGGGTTGGAGAGTGTTTAACCACACACGGAATCTCACAGGACCCTCTTTCCTTCACTTGAGTCAAGACTTCATTGACAAAAATTAACACAATCCAGGACAGATAAAAAAGCTTCCCACACACCCAGGCAAACACGCAAGACACTATGAACCCTCTTGGAAAAAAATCATTTGAATCATTACCGAACATTTCTGCATATGATTAACATCTACAACATGCAGAGTTTATGTTGAAGTAACTCTGACAACAACATACACCAGATACGATATCCTTGACGTGACTCTCTTACCATGTAATTAGTTGCCTGATCTCAGATTTCTGTACTAAAATGTAAAGGTCAGTGCTTCCTCAAAACAGTTATATTTAATAAAACATCCCTGCTTGTATGTTCCTAAGATCAGCTCTTCTATAAAAGACCAGCAAGGCCCCTTTCCTTCCATCAGATTTTCTTTTTAAGGCAAGATACTAAAATTAGTTTGCAGCAGGACCGAGAGAGATCTGCAGTAGAGTTCAAGTTTTAGCTGTATAGTATATGTAAACTACTGAATTTTCAACTTAATGGCTTTCTATCTGACAAAATCAGGTAAGAAAAAAAAAAAAGAAATTTCACAAGCATGCTGTGCTGCTGCTACTTCCATGTGCAAAAAAAAAAGTTAGAATTAGAAAACTGTCTTAAACACTCTTAAGTCAAACTCTGTCTCCTAGTTTACTGAAGTGTATAAAAGGGAAAGTATAGCACATATGACAAAGCTTGACACAGCCAACAAAGAAAACCGCAATACAGATGCCTAATAAAGTAAAAGTCCTTCATTGTTGGCATGTGTTCAGAATCCATTCTCTAGAGGCTGTCGAGTTGCGCGTTACGTTATATAGAATTCAGCTGAGAAGGAGTCTGTATTTTTTAAGTGTAGTTACTCTTCCAGATAGCTATTTCCCCAAGTTTTAAATGATCCTTAATTCATAGTTTAATATCTGCATAACTAAAATTTCCAAAAGGATTTTTCAAACTAGATTAGAGTTTAATATTGCACAACCGCTTTTTTCCTCCTCTTCTTTTTTTACTTTTTTTTTTTGCTGGACAAGAATTACATTAAGTAATTCTTCTTGTATATAATTTTACATATGAACATCAAGTAATTTTCTATTCTTTTATTTCTTAAGTATTTTTTTTTCTGTTGGACTGAAATCTACAATAATTCTTCAAACAGAACTGCCAACTTCATACTTCAAGATGCAACTTACTGCAACAGGCTGTGATTCCTAGCCTGGGCATTCTTTTAATGTCCTTTTTTCAAGTCATCAAAGAATTGCCATTTACCAGTCAAGTTCTTTCCTTTTATTTTATAAAAAATAAAGCATACATATATATTTAAGCAGCCTGCATGACAGAAGAATCGTATATGGTACCCATTAAGATGTGTTCTAGTGGCACTTGCATAGGCAACTGCACAACTTTGCTGGAGAGAAGTTAAAGTATTTGGATGAGCATTAAATGGCACACTGCCATACAGCATTAAAACTCTTTTTTCCACACAAATTGAATGCACATTTCAGAAATATGGCATATTCAAGCTTGTACTAATCCAAAGCTTGCTTTTCCAGCAATGTATCTTGGTATTATGATTCAGTATTTTCATTTCTTTTTTTCTCTTGTACATTTAAAATATGTAAACAGAAAAAAGGTGCAGCAGAAAAAACAAAAGCACTAACAAAATATCAGTAATCTCTCATTACATCAATCAAGCCAAAATTTGTTTTCGTGCTTACTGGAGTTCTTTAAAATATGCAATGAAACATATTCTGCATTCAGCAAAGCTGTACAGAAGATGAATCCCATCTCCAAAGTTGGGGCAGAGAGCACTGGGGGTGAGGGGGTGGGGTGTACGAGGAACGGGGAAGGGTATACTCCATAGCTCCAGTGAAATCACTTGAACTCCTGTTAGCAGCATGTAGATTGACAGACTCTTCTCAAAGAGCCAGTAATTTAGTCACAACCACCTCAGTCTTTAATAAAATGATTAACTGGAACTGCATAGATTTTTAAGCTCCACAGTATCTGGAGTTCTTTAACTGTATACTGAGTATGACTAAAAAAAGCACAAACATATGATGAATCTTTAACTGCAACTTAATGAACAGTGGTAAAAGGCATTATTGAGAACGTGTATTTCCAAAGGAAAGAGACAAAATTTAAGTCTTAACACTCTTCTCACTTCACACAACCACTTTGTATCTTCTTTCCCCACCCATTCCCCAGCATGCGTGAATATATTCCTTCCCTCCTCTATCACTTAGATCAGAGCAAATGGTTATTCTGAGCAGAGTCCTAAATATTAATGTAAAAAAATATATATATGTCTATTTAGCAGCTAACAATCAGAGAAGACAGTAACATCTGACTACTCTGTTTTCCATCTATCATAAGGCAAATTTAAACCACTACTAGATGTCCATTTGGAGCATGATATATAAGGCAAACAAAGTTAATCTGAGATGAACACACAACACTATGGACAAGGACATCAGTAATCCATCTCCACACGATCTAGTCACAAAACACACAATTCAATGTGAGGAGCCAGTTACTATGAGGAAGCCAAATTCACACAAGCTTAATGATTCCTCTCAGAATTGTAGCTAACGTGAAACAAAAAAAAAAATGCAAGTTACAGGAAAAGAGGGCTCATAGCTATCCTAACTATAAACTCAGCTCCAAATTTGATTCTAATTATTCATTTTTTCTAGTAAAAGATTAAAAGTTAGCTAGATACTTATTTGGTTTACATACACAGTTTAAGACTTCATAAACTTGCAAATTTCTAGTTACTACACCTAAATGGTTTGCGATGATAAACCACCCAATCTCCACAAGATTAGTGCCTACTAACTACAAATAGTTCTATCTCAGTTTTGATTTGGTCTTCAAAACAAAAACAAAACATGACAAATCAAGTATTTCTGCTGCATGTTCTCTACAAAACTACTCAAACCCACTGCTCAATTTAAATCCAGTCTGACACCTCAAAGAATGGAAGAGTGCCATGAAAGCAATGGAGCAGGTGAGCACGACCCTATTTCTGCTTTCACAAGCGCAGGTCAGGAGATGGCAAGAGGCACCCCCAACATTACTCATTTTGATGGATATCGACTAGGTATCACAGTAACACATCCCAAGCTGAGAGAGTAGCAGCCCAGCATGTTTTCTTTCAGGCAGACAGCAAAAGACAGAGTAAAAAGGAAGCTACAATGGGGAGGCAGAGAAACAACACAAGACCTACCTAAATTTATTGGGAGCAATGGGAAAGAACAACATGGCAACAGGAAAACAATAATCGCAGTGCCATGGTCAAGGAGACTTCTGATAGAAATCCGTAGAAGTCCTACAGACAGCTCCCCCTTATTTTTACTTTAACTCCAGTACTCGGGGAACTTTGTTTCTCAAATAACAAAAATATCTAGGAGGGGAAACATATTTCCAAGTCAAATCTTTTAAGGTTGGTCCTACATCCTAACATTTCCGCTGTAGCAGAACCACTGACTGAACTCCACTGACTTGAACGCTCTTGCAGCACGAACTTGCTTCATTTGTGAAGCCACTGGCAGGACTGGAGTCAACGTTACGGGTATTGTACTTAGGCTTCACGATAAGCCTGACTATTGCATCAGCCAGGCTATTTTTAAGTACAATTCAGCTTTTCTTTCATGAACTGATGCAAGCCTATATGTTTGTTTTGTTTTCTTCCTAAACACTGTTTAAATGCGGTTTGTTCAACACCAAATATTTAAGAGCCATTCTAATATTATACAGCAACGTCTACCTACCGGTGAGAACATTTATGAAAAGTCATGATTGCTATGCTTCACAAGAGAGTTCCTAATATTTAAATTTTATCCTTCTACATCATATGCAAAGCTGGCAAAACATTTTTTGTTATTACTTCCATTTCACAACTTCAGGCTCTATGAAAGATGGTATCAAAATGCACAGTGATGCCAAATTAAAAAGCACCACAGGTACTAAATGCTGAAACCAAAGCTTTCCTAACAGAGGCACATACTACACAACAAGTATGACAATTTACAATGGGAACTTTGAAAACACAGATTACCAAGATTTAAAGAATCAAAGAAGCAGAATTCGCAGAAAGACAACTATAGATCACATTATTAACATTATATTAATATTATTAATAATACACTATATATTATAACAGTACAATTCTTATCTGTCCGGTATTTTAAAGAGCCTGCGATCAACAGAATTTTAATGTGATTTTAACTTAAAATTTTTACATGCACATTTTTTGGATGACCAATGCACATATTAGCACTTACCACTGCTGGCAACCAAGTATTTAGAAGAAATTAGATCCTCTTAAGAATATTCTGGAATAGAGATAAATTTTTCTTCCCCACACTTCTTTTAATTGCTTGTACTGGGGGAGAAGAACGTTAAGTTCCCAGTTTTCAAGTACCCAACATTTTAGAAATCCCTTCCCCTTTAAACAAGGATCAGACAAATGTTTTGAAAGTGCTCTCCAACTGCAAATGGTTTTGAGTGCACAGTCTGAAGTATCCTTGGCTCAGCTCGGGAGCATTATTCCTTTGAGACCACCAATACAAATGTGTTTTAGAAAAATATTAAGTGAGACTAGTCTGTTCTAGAATAAATACCATCCAAGAGACAGCATGAAATAAAGAATCAACTAAAAATCAAAGAGTTTTATTAGAACATGAAGCTGAAACAAAATGGAATGCAACAGATGAATCAAAAGAGAACTACACTGGAAAAAATGTTTCTTCCCAAGTCTCTGGGGTTGGGGAAGAACAAATGCCGCTCATTATATATTACCTTATTTTTTGTTTACCTAATACAAACTAAAGTTCAAAATATTTCCACAGAAGCAAAACCACATTTATGAAACATTTATTTAAGTTAGTGAATACTCTCTTAGAAAAAATTCCAACATAAAAAAAGCTTAGCTAAAAGGCTAACTGAACAGAAGAATTTGGGAGTTCTCAACCTAAGACTATAGCAGAAATGCAAGAATTCTTTATGCAGTTTGCTGAGCTTTCCCCAGTTTTTACACTGTGTATCTAAAAACACGCGTTCCTACAGTTTTCAGATAGTTTATAACCTCAGGGAAAAAAAAAAAAATAACTAGAGCCTGATTTGTCAGGTAATTAAACCAGTCTCCTGATTGAGTTTTTCCTCATGCTGACCTTACCCTTATAGACCTGCTTTCATTGTCCTTCATGAAGACATGTGAAATATTTCTCAGCCATAACACTAATATATGTTCAAAATGCATTATGAGAAACAGGCTTATGATTTGTGAAACTCCTGTTGTTACAATGATATAATCAACCCCCAAAATGTGGGACCTGGCAAGAGGAAGACACAGGTATCTGCTACCTCCTGTTTCTTTCTTTTAAAGTTTTTTATGAAGTTTCTCATAAGTTCACAAAAAGGTAATCATCAGGCTCAAGACAGGGTGTTTGCAGAGGGACATGCAGTTGCCAATTCTACTTTGGTTTGCCTCAGGTTATCTACCAAAGTCATTTACCAATTCAACAAACAGAAAAAAAAAATAGTTCCAATAAATCTGAATAAGGATTCAAAAGCATATTCCATTTTATTGGCTCCAATACACCCACTCTGGTCTGCTCACGGGCCAAAGTAAAACCACAAAAAAAAACCTAACAAGTTCTGAATTACTAGTATAACAAAAATCTGAGCATGTTATTTTCACTCCATCATGCACTTATGTCACATTCTCTACTAGTTCAGAAGACACAAAATGAGGAAACCGATGGAATGGAAACTTTCCAGTGCTGGAATATCTTCAAGCAATAAGTCTAAAGTACCTCGCTAGGCCTTCAGACTTACTGAGATGCACAAAACAAGTCCAGTGGATGTCTGTCTCTGCTTGTGGGATGATCTACATCTACCTAGCTGTTGCTTCCCCTAGACGGAATTTCAGAGTCTGCACACATTGAGAGCTGCCCAGAAGCTTGCAGGCTGCTGCCCAAAGCGTACCACAAAAAGTGGAAGAGTTGGCAAACAGACAACAGCAGCTCAGCAGATTCTCCAGTGATACTCTGTCAAACTTTACAGCTCTTTACTTCAAGCTTCTGTTCTCCTCTACAAGCACCAGTGAGGAGGAGTTCAGAACGCAAACAAACCCAAGACTACTTCTTTCCTTGCGAGGTCTCCCCAAAAATATACATTAAAAAAATTAAAATCTCTCAATCCCAAAGGGTTGAACTCAAACAGCTTTGCTGATTGCACTGCAGAATCCAAGACCGAAGGAACCAGGAAAGGTAACATGAGGGCTACAAGGCAACAGAGGGTCAAATGGGCAAGCATTAGTTATAAATCACAAAAGAAACAGCAAGTTTCCTTATGATCCTTCTGGAATATTTACAGAAAACTAGACCTTCTCTCAAACTAAAGTGTAGTAAATTAAATGCATTAAAAATAAATATTCACCATACTAGCATGTAAGGTATAAAAAACATATACGAACTCCACAGCTTGTTAAACTTGCTGCTTTTAAGTCAAGCTGATAATCATATAACATATTAGAATAAACTAAATATGGACAAACAAGCAGTGACAGAACTGTGGGTTTAACAAGATGAAACACTACGGTGAATTCACCACACCTCCCTTCCTTTCCTCTTCCCAAAATGCTCCAACTGAAGTCTTCAAGTAAGCTACCAGATCAGGGAGAAAGGCAAAGAGAGACAGTGAACAGAAAGGAAAAGGGACCTTGGAAAGGACGCAAGCTGTTTGAAACAAGCCAGCCACTGGAATTTACAGCACTATCTACATCAAGTTCCTTCAAAATTATTTCTAGAGGAGGAGAAAAAAAATAATTTAAATAAAACGTAGGTGTCAGGAATAAGTTAAAAGTGTTCTAGAGAAATAGGAACTAACAGCTAGTTTAGGAGGATAAAAGCAAATCAGGCTGAGAGTCTACACATCAACCTAATGTATTTCAGGTTTTTGGTTTCAGTTCAGCGAAAGGAGGGAGAATGTTATCTCTGTCTTGGTGAACCATTGCCTTCAGTTCCTGTTTTACCATCATAGGTCCCAATTTTTATGATCATTTACTAAAAATAAATAACTGAATCACCAAACAAGTATTCCTGCTTCCTTGCTACCTAAGTAATACAAAAGAGCAATTTATAAAAGTGTATTGAATGTCTTCCAACTTCAACTAGTTGATGATCCTGTGAAGGGATCTCTGGAGACCATCTCGTCAAACCTCACTGCTCAAAGCAGAGTCAGCTAGCAGAAAACAGTGACAAGCTACAAAAGAAATAGCAGAGTCGCTAGATGGTCCAGTGTACCAACATCTGAGATGCAGAAGCAAGCAACAAACAGACCACCTTCCTCTCTTCCTGCCCATTCTTTAAAAGTAGCAATGGCACTTCATTACAGGGAAAAAAAGCTGCGTTTAAGAGACATCTATACTAATTTTTGGAAAAACAGGCTTTTTCTTTACAGGAACTATTGTGCATTCAGTGAAGCATAATGTGCCACAAGGCCATTAAGTAACTATATTTAACATATCATTCTGACACCACATTATCGAATCGGCAAACTTTCCTGTTTACACACGTGTCACAATTTGTTATTTCCCAATTTAGGAGAAGCCTTTCTCTACTTGTCAAGAACCTCTTCCCAGGCAATATACCATATCTTCACTGACAGGAACAGTGTATTATTGATTCCTAACTAAAAATCTACATACAGCAAAACTAGAGCATCACATCAAAAGCTTGCATTTTAATTTTTTTGTTTCGAGAGTGTAAAACATTTAGTGAAGATGGTAAGTTCTTCTCCAACTGATATAGTCCCGAATCAGGGTGATAACTGTATTTGCATTTTCAAAACAAGTATTTATAAATGAGAAGAGCCAAGAGACAGCTATAGAAAACATGTGAATGTTTTTTGTCTGTCTATAAGACTTAACCCAGAAAACACCAAAAGACATGAAAAAAACAGAAAGTGTAAGCACAAACAGAAACTTCAAAGAGCCAGTTTCAGAAAGAGCAAAGATAACAAGTAATATTCAGGAACATTATTTTTATTGACTTCAAGAGATGTTGATCAGAATGCTTTGGGATACACTACATTTGAAAAAAAGTACATGCTAAGACTACTGAATAAACCAAAAGAGCAAGAAAGCAAATAATGCAACCCATCTTGAAGTATGAGTATTAGCATGAGGGTTTTTGATGGGTATTTTGTTTGGTTGTTTGTTTTTTTGTTTAATTTTTAAGTCTTGAGTTTTATTAACTCAAATTCATAAGTAGAATTAAGAAGACTACTTACTAGCCGTCAAGTAAACACTTAGTCACTTGGGACCCTATACAGACAGTGATTTATTTAAACTGGGCCAAAGACTGAAATTATCATAGGTATTTCATATTACATTTCTATATTATGTATTATAAAATAAGGTTTTAAACAAAGATTTGAGAGTTTTAAAGCTATGACATCTGTTCTAGTTTTTACAAAATAATAGCCACATTAATGATAAAGAAAATGCTATACTGCAAACACTGCAGATGTATCACGACTCATGAATAATCCCACTTGCTTCAATAAAAACTCACTAAGTACACATATGTTTTCAGCTAAAGCTACACTATTAAAAACCTGAAGGATATAAAAAGATTAACAAACAACTTAAAAGTCAAAGTTGTGAAAAATCAAAATCCTCAAGAAGGTATCCAGATTCCTATTTTGGGCTTCATTGGTGCAATATATAGATCAGAGGTTCAAAGAATCAACACAATCAACTTTGTGAAGCCATGGTGATTCATATTTCCCTGTTTTGCTAATCTTCCCTTAGAAAGCTATTCAGTCAAAAAAAAAGATAAGAAACATAAATAAGTAGTTGCAGTACAAAATCTCAATGAATTTTTAGATGGCTATGAGTAAGTTCCAATAGAAGATTCTTCCCTGGCTACATCACTCTTTCCTCCAGAGAAAAACAGGTTCCAAATATCTAGAAATAATACGCATTTATCAAAGGCTTTGAACTAATCCTGCCTAGATACAGAGATAATTCACATCATAAATCTTAAATATCTTAAGAATCCTTCTCCTAGATCTACGCAGGATTGCAAAAATTATTAAGTATCAATTAAAAAGTTCAGGAAAATATTTACTGGTCCATCACCCTTCACAGCTAAGACTGCCATGTATTAAATCTCAGGTGTTGAGATATTTTTTAAATTATGAAGTAGGCTTTCTATTACACAACTAATTATTTCAATTGATTGTATTAACCTTTAGAGGACAAAAATCTGTAATTACAAACAAAATAATTCAACATCTTGTTTTGATGCTGGAATGCAAAGCAAGATTCTTTTGTGTGGCAACTGAAAAGCTTAAATAACGTGGGGGATCAAACCAAAATAGCAAAACAGCATTATACAATTATCTGAACTGGGTTCCAGAGTTCTTGGAACGGTTCACATTTCCTGTATGAATTTCAAACAACGTAAAAATATTTGCATTTCAGTCTCATTCCAATGAATAATACATTTATTGGTAAAGAAAATTACTGAAATTCTAATTCTTTTCCACCTGGTATCTCCTAAGGCTTTTGGATATTGGCAGTTTATATTATTTTAAAATAAGTCACAAGAGACTAACAAGAGTACTAAGGTTTTCAATAGAGCTCTATATATAGCATGGAAGTGTTTCTATTTTTTTTAAGGGCACTGACATCAGGAGTCACTGATTTCAAAGAAATTTACACAGTAAAACTATGCACTGAGCTGTTCTGCCTTCTTTAATTTTTCCTCTGAGCTTTGTCTTCATCCTGACTCTACTTTTTTTTATTTAAAACTTCAGAACCATTACGGTATACCGTTTAAAGTAGAATTTAAGCCACATCAATTAACCAAACCAAAGTATCTAAATACTCAGCAATACTAGAAACTTAATAATTCTTCTCATCATTTTCTTCCATTAGTCTCAAACCCCTAATTACAAAAGCATCATCATTTCCAAAACGCAAACAGCAGTGACAATTCTTTTCAGAGTCAACACTTACACTTCTTAGTTCTAAGCAATTAAAAAGAAGAGTATCAGGAGCACCTTACCTGGAGTCCTCATCCAGCAGAAACAACATTTCATCCATCCCCACAGACTATTAACCAACTTCAAACACTTCTGCTGACAACACGAGTGATTGCATAACAGACATTTTCACAAAAGGCACCTATTAAAATTACTGGCACTAAGTTATTAGACTAATTAGATTTATAAACTTATCCAACCCAACAGCCAGTGTCCTACACAATTACTTGGCTACTTCAGAGCAATTTAGCCCCTTTATACTGTAGAACTGTTCATCATAGGCACGTTCTGCTGTATGTGCAAAGCAGCACATACACATACAATTCTCACATGCACATCTTAAATACTTCCACAATACCATAAATATGAAAGATAAAAAGAAAATATTAACGCTTGTATGATTAGCAAAAAAATCCTAGTAAACTAGGGTAGAAAATGCTTCTGCAAAAGGAGCTAGACAGTCTCATTAGATATACCTAAACATACCGAGAAAGTACAGTAGCTTCAAATAAAGGGCTAAAACAACACATAGTATTTACAGAGTAATATCTAGAGGAAGAGGATATATTTACAGCCAATGGACTCTGCTTCATTTTCCTACCTGCCCCTCCTAACCCACTAGTGTTTATAAACATTCACCACCAGATTTCTTTCATAAGAATAGACTCCTTTTAGACTTATCAGCACTCCTTCCTTGTCCTGTGTTTTAGCTACTTAACCCCATTCCTGAGCACAGTTCTCCTCTGCATTTCAAGCTTCTACTGCTGATCTTCAAAGGCCCTGCTATCCTCCATTGCCCAGCGATATACAAATTGCCTTTTGACGATACAAATCGAGTCTAAAAAGCACAGATCGATAAAGCCACCAACTTCTTCAGACACCTTTCTCCTAGAATGCTCTACAGGGGTATCAACAAAATCGTATTAAGAAAATGTACGTGAACTACTCTAAGAGTAAAGCTATACAAGTAGTTCATACATGTGGTTGCATCCCCCTCCCCAATCTTTAGCATACAGTTTATCTTGCAAGAACGTAAGATGCTCACATTTGTCCCTCTTCCAGTAGACAAGAGCAAGATGTGGCATGTGATAAAAACACTAACATAGTAAGAATTGTGGTTGTTTTATTCTGCTTGCAATGACTGTTCCCATTTCCTGAGAAGATATTCAAATCTGAGCAATTAGTTCATCACCTTAGTGTTCCCATAAACACAGCATTTTACAATACCACCTAGACAATACTATGATGCAAATTTCAAACACAGACAATCCAGCATGAAGAAGGAGTAAGTTTCCTGAACAGTAGTCAATGCATTGATAGAACACTTGGCTAGTCCTATTTTAGTTGGTGTTATACAGCACTTTCTAACCTCATATTCAAGATGCTCTATTAAAGTAATGGAAAGATAGTTCAGATGAACTTAGCACATAAAACAGGTTATAGGCAAGAAAAACTGGATTAAGTGTAGAAATTCATGCCAATACACTAGCACTAAGCAAAACCATATTTGCTAATGTCATATTCATTAGCTATATGCCATATGACGACGTGGAGTATATTGCCTTGAGTTTGAACTTTGTATTTAAAGCCAAATGTAGCAATTCCCTCCAGTACTACCTGATGTTGCAGCCAACAGGGAACATTCTGGAACACGGGAAGTTCCACCTCAACATAAGGAAAAACTCTTTTACTGTGAGGGCAACAGAGCACTGGAACAGGCTGCCCAGAGAGGTTATGGAGTCTCCTTCTCTAGAGACTTTCAAAACCGACCTGGATGTGTTCCTGTGTGGCCTGCCCTAGGCGATCCTGCTCTGGCAGAGGAGTTGGACTCAATCTCCAGAGGACCCTTCCAACCCCTACCATTCTATGATTTGAGATAGTTTCTATTTCATATCTAGAAAATGTTAATTTATTTGCTTTAGTAGCTGCAGTTAAATTTCTTTTAAAAGTTTTTAGCCCACCTTTATGTTTAAAACAAGATCAACAGGCTTCCTGCATTTCTAAATTTATTACACATTTTACTGCTAAATTGCAACATTACTGCATTATGTGTGTACAGTTCGCATCACACTCTGCTTTAAAATCTAACCAACCAACTTCTCTAAACCCCAAGTGCAACCTCTGAAAAGTCTGCAGACTCCTCCAGCTTCTGAAGCAGGATTCTTTGAACAGGTGCTATAGATCAAATGCAATACTAGTGTTTAGCCAATTGCCACATAATGAGGAGATAAACTGCCAGATGCAGTACCTGGGGCTTGTCTTAACCCAAGTTTTGACTCAAGTCCTTCCCACAGCGTTACTCATTTGGGGATCATATTCAGGTCTTGTCCGAGCACATTCTCATTAAGTAAAACATTCACTCCCACCGACTGGACAAGATACGCACATCCTACTCCGTATAAGTGTTCTGCTGTTGGATGGATTAAAACAGAAATACAATACACTGAAAAGAAAGTATTTTCTAGGTACGACAAGCTAGAAGTCGTAAACAGTCAGAAAAAGAACCTAAGCAGATTACTTGTCTCCTTTAGGGTTTAGTGACCTCTGACGTGCTTGCTGATCTGCAGGGCATCTGATACACCAGCAACTCTGGAAATCTGGAAGTCCTGAAAAAAACATGCTCCAGAATTTATCAGTAGCATAAAGTCAAATTCCTCCTCAATGTTACTTAAAGCATTTGCAAAAGCAGCACCATGGTGAGGGAGTTGAAAGAGTTATATGCCAGATCGGAGAGTCCTGGTAACAATCTAAAATGGCTATTAGTGCTCTGGTCAAACACAACCACAGAGGCATGAATCAGGCGGAACTGTCCTGTTCTCTCTCTCTTTTCTTCTTTCTTTTTTTTTTTTCAGAGCAACTTTACTAACAGCAGTTACCTGACAGAACTGGAAGAGGGAGTGCAGAAGCATTTCACATCTTTATTTATAATCATTTGCAGGCAGCAGTAAAATTGAGAACCTGGCAATTTTAAATGCTTGCTACTTGTCTATTTATTCATTAGCAGCAGCTAATGGAGTTATCCACATACACTCTAAGAGGAGTTATCTCAAGAGAAGGCATCTTTCCTCCCCTGAGGCAGGATGCAACTACCAAGGATGACTATGGGAGGAGCAGGGAAGACGACTGCTAAAGCACTTCCTTCCTCCTGGTATCTGCAATGTCCTGCAAAAGGACAAATTCCATCAATTCCATCACATAACCACTAAGCACATAAATATGTTCATAAAGAACTAGCCTAGGAAGGCCTACAGTGTATCCTGATATATAACCATGCATCTGAAAAACACAAAAGCCAGGATAACAGAAAAATCCAGCTGCTGAAGTTTATTTCTTTTTACCTCACCGGTGAAGCTATCACTTTAATCTGCGCAACTTCAGTAATTCTTTGTAGCTAGCTACTCTACATGCACTGCTATAACTGATTTAATTTTCTATTGCAAATAAGAATTGTCCCTATCTAGTGTGTCTTCACAGGATTTTAAGCTCACTCTCCAGTATTTTGTTAAACAGGCATGTAATTTTAAAATTTTAGAAAATTAAAACATCAGAAGTTGCCTTTTGAAGCTTTAACATTTAAAGCATTTTTCTTCTTTTACGGGCCTCCTGGATGTTTGCCAATGGGGCTCCAATGCCAGTGCTATAGCATCCAAAATGCTATTTTAATCCGTTGCTGTGCTGACCATTACATTTTTCAAGCACGAGAACAGCTTCCTGAAAAAAAATAATGATTGT
The DNA here is from genome assembly GCA_013396935.1 of Baryphthengus martii. Taxonomy (NCBI): domain Eukaryota; kingdom Metazoa; phylum Chordata; class Aves; order Coraciiformes; family Momotidae; genus Baryphthengus; species Baryphthengus martii. The sequence goes on from VWZK01012749.1 coordinate 477,502, forward strand.
GAAGAAGTGTTTTTGTTGTTAGTGAAACTGTAAATATCTTGCTTCTTGCTTACACGACATCTTAATTTCTAAGCTGTGCTCTGGCAGAGTAGGGCAGTTGTTACACCATTCCCTGCTTTAAAGGTGCAACAACCTCTTAACTTTCGCTGCTCTATGAAGTCAATAACACATCATTTCATCCCAGCTAGCTTTTAGGAGCCATGGGATCAATCATGATCATTCACCCTTGACTGCTCTCTATAGAAATGTATGCATTCTGTACCTGTTCTGTTTCACTCAGATTCCTCTCCTGCCCTCATACTTCAATATTATTTTCAATAAAGTTTAAAAAGAACTTCAAGTTTCAGTTTATTTATAGTTTGGAATAAAAAGGTATGGAGCAGTGGAATAAAAAGGTATGGAGCAGTATCCTGTCTTTGACAGTTCCCAGCACCAAGTACTCCAGAAGTCATTGAAAAAGCTGGAAGTAGCAGCTGCAGCAGACCTATCTCAAAGATGTACCTGATTCCCTCAAATTATCTAAAAGTAGTCCTAGAAGCTGAAGGCGAGAGTCATTTAGTTTTCCATGTGCTATTATAATTCTGTATCATTTCCTACACAAACATACATCCACAGATTTTTTCCTCTAATTGCCGCTAATTTCTAGGCCTCCATGGGATCTTGTGGCCATGAGCTTCACAGACAAAACCTTTCCCAAAATTAGCCAAGGCAATTTTACCTATGTCCTCTTGTTCCCAAATTATCGGAGGGCACAGGAGGTCCAGATCTTGTTCTAAGCTAGTTCTCATTTATAATTTAAAGTACAAAAAAGTGGATATGTTATCATAGCTTTAGGCTTCTTATGAGTCATTGTCTCAATCAGAAGTCTGATCTAAGTTCACCATTCAGCTTCAGAGATTTGTTACTTGGTTTACGTATTAAGTTCGTTGTTTCATTTTGAATACCTTCTAATCCCTGTAGATCATCTTTAATCATTAAAAAAATACACTACCGCAATTGAATTCTGAGATGTTATAGTGCAAGCTCCAGCAACAGAGTAGGCCTCAAACCCTTAGCTTTTTGTTTTCAAATGCCCAAGTTAAAATACTCAATTTACAAGACGGGTATACTGGGCTTTGTATTCACACCAAAACCAAATGACCATTTTGGCACATTCGGCAACATATTTGGAACTCTTAAAGACATTAATTCACCACAGCAATAGTGTTTAAGAGGGGAAAATCCTTAAGAAGGCAAAAGTGACCCACAAAGACACTCCACTGTACTCGGAGAATGCAGGCATGAAGAGAAAATGAGAGCCACTGGCCCTATCACCAGCTCCACCTGCTGCTGGCACTAAACGTTAAGAAGCCAGCAAACCTCGCCTACAAGGACAATACAAAGAGCTTCTGGTTAAGACTGACTCTCTAAGAAAACAAAGAAGGGAAAGTAACACAGAGAATAAGAGGTCTTACCATAGTCTGACAAAAGGAATTTGCAGCAGACAGACTTATTCAGTTAATCGCTCATACCTTCCTCTTTCTTACCCACTTTCACTGCTTTTGCCTTAAAGACTCACCAACAGACCACCTCATTTCCCTGAGCCAAAGTATTTACTGTTCATCAAGAGTTCTCAAGCAACAAACAGCAGAAGCAGAACCAAACTGGACACATGCAAAATGCACAGGACACAGTGCTGGAGTACAGTGAAGAACAACTGTAAAACATCCTTCCAGGCTTAAAAACAGAATGCATTTGTTGAGACAACATAACTTACTGCTGCAAGTGTTCACGTTTTGCCAACACTATCAGGAAAGCAGCAGAACAAAGTTTTGAAGCCTGTACTTAGGCATGCAAGTAGAGCAATACAGTGAAGATACAGTACAAACAGTTCCCAGAAACAAAAGGGAAAAGCAAATGCACTAGGAAATCTTAAAATCAAATTTGCATGTAAAAGTAGTATGCTAACCTGGTAAATCTACAATTAACATCAACCAACTGCTTCTGTTATCTTAATTCTGGAACATGTTGGCCTCAACAGTTAAGCATCAATTAAAAGAGTCACTTCCAAGGATATACAGCATCCCCACACCACTCAGGCACACTAGCCAGACTCTACAAAACCCGCTCTAACTGGCTGAAAACTTCTTCATTAGTCATTTCTTCCCATGGCATTGGCCCTCTTGCCATAAACCAGCAAGATTCAAGATGGAGTAGAGAGAAACTCTTCCATCCCTTTTTGAGAAACTCTACTGAAGGTAGCAGCAGCACATGCACTTCTAGATACTTTCCTTGTAGAAGGCTAAAGTTTCCGAATCTCCATTGCAAACCGCTCCAAAATGCAAACTTCAATTCAGGATTCAAGATTTTCAAGTTCTCCACAGGGCTCTGTTCATCTTCCTTCTTAAGCAGCTCTTTCTTCTACTGTTATCTATTACTTTATTAGATGAATTAACACAACTATATCCTTCAGGATCAAGCTGCCAAGTCAACAGCAGCCATTCTGGAATTTTAGGTATTCACTGCCATGTTTCAAACACTATTTTCATTTGGGTTTAGTTTTCAGAAAAGCCAGAGCTGAAGAGATAGTCTTAATTTTCACGCTTCGTGTCTTAATTTTAATGCAAGATTACCGTCTTAATTCAATCCACTAGGATCAGTATACTTACAAAGAAAGACTGCTTACTTCACCAGAAAAAAATGCAAATCTCTTTTCAGATACTGCATTTCTTATCAGTTTGAGATTACAAGTAACCTTTGTTTACCAGAAAGTAGTCACATTCACTGACAGACACTATGGTTAAAATAGTATTCAGACATGGCTGGATCTTCTTTCATAAAGAAAAAGTCTCCTTTTCCCAGCATTTATGTTTGGTACGTTTCTTTTGTGGTCTCTTCAGGCAGATTAGACTACCATTGGCAGTTAACGGCTTTTAACTTTTATTTCTGAAGCAAAATCTAGATCTTTCCAGCAGCCTCATGATTTCTGAAAGAGCTTTGCTTCTACATCTTGCCTCTATTAGAAGCAGAAAACATAAATCAGTGGCTGAAAACATGCAACTGATGAGCAAAAATTAAAACGTCCTGTGTTCACCCATCATGCTTGAAGTATGCTGCAGAGGGACAAAGCATTATAATAACTTCCCTATGAATGTATGCTTTAAGATAGAGTATATATTTAGTATACAAAATGCTACAAAAGATAATTGTTTCATATTATGTGACTTTTCATGTTACAGTTGCATCTTTAAGAATAGTGTCAAGGAAGTTGAAGATTTTAGTAGAAAAGGCATTGTATAAGAAGTTCTAGAATATAATTTACAGAAGCTCTACATATACATTTTATAACTTACTACAGAAATCTACAACTTGCACTTCAACATTTCTGAACACAGGCCTCAGTTCCAACTCGCCTATGTCAAATTGTGCAAAGCTGCATGGCAATATTATTCGATGAATGCAATCTGTGACTGTTCTAGTGATCACAGTAACAAAAGCATGGGAAGATTTGTCTGCATACACAAAAGCTATAGACTTAATCCAAAAAACAGCAACTTTCCTCTTAAGTCACAGACAGCAGGTCTAGTGCCTATCATAAAGTACTTTTGTTCCAGAGCTATCTGACAGTAACTTTGAGAAAGCCATTCTGAAGAGCACCTGTAAATTCAATGAATAATACAATTTTTAAAAGCCAAAGCACAAGGAAGAAAGCAAGCGTGTTTGAGATTTTTGCAAACTCCATGGATTTTCTGCTGATCTGACTTGATCTTCCATCTAAAGTAATATGGAAATTCCATCATTTAACAAAAAGATATCCCAATGTTTCGGGTTTGTGGGGTTTTTTTGTTATTCTTGCAACAAAAACAAATAAAACATTTTAGATATTTATACAGTGCATAGGTTCCTGAAACATTAATAATGGCTTAGTCTAACATGTTCAGAGGTTGGAGTAGGAAGCAACCCTTTAAAAATAAAATTTTAGAGAAGCACATTTCCTTAAACATCTCTCCAATTAAAAAGTATTAAGAGGAAGGGTTGGATGGCTTTCTTAAAACACTTTTTAGGTTAGTAAATAAGACAGTCTTCTATTTGAAAATACCTATGAACACTTCACACAATTACAATGTCCTTTACAGAATTCTTTGAAGGACTGTGTGATATTTCCAGAGGAAAAAAAAAGAACCACCACACTTTTATCCAATAACTTCACAGGCACTAAAAAAAGCACATTCTAAATACTTCAAGTATTTGGACAGTAAATATACACATTAAAGATTCTCAGAGATTGGATTCTGGTGGTCAGGCAAAGTCAAAAAGTGAAGATAACTACTGCTAGCCACAACTGTGTGCTACAACATGTTAATATTTATTCTTCCACTTCCAGAGATGATAGTACTCTCTAGAAGCTGAAAACATCTTCATGTAAATCATCATCTTCCACACACACATTAATCTCCAATGAAATAAAAAGACTTCAAAATTACTTTGTCATGCTCCGGGCAATAGCAAGCAGCACTAAGAATTTACACACCCTAAGAATAGTCAGGGAAACCTTACAAAAGAGGCTAACCCAGGCTTTCGTGACAAAATGGTGACTCAAATTTCAAGGCAGTAGTATTCCAGAGATGGACTATCTTGTTATTAACAGGGTGCATCTCTACAGAAATTCACAAATTAATATCCTGCTTTTCTGCTCTGTTTTTTAAATTGCTATAAACATTTAAGGTTTTGCCTGCTTCAAAGCATCACTGTCTTAAAATCAATTCAGAAATTATACCAACTTCAGACAAGTCCTTTAGGATCATCTTTTCTGTGCTGTTACAAAGCAGCCAGAAAAGCAGAGCCTCAATTCACAACCAGGCCTTTAGCTAATATCCCATAAATAAGAGGAGGCTGCGTTGCCAACAACTGTGTATACTTAGCTCTAACATACATGGCTGATACCATTTTAAAAATTAAAATCCCTTTCCCCACCAGAAAAAGAAAGAAGAAAACCAAAGCCATCACCATAAACATTTCACACCTTCCTTCCTCCCTCAACAATCGAATATATGCTTAGTTCTTTCTCTTTCACAAGGAATTATGGAATTGAAAGGAGTCTCACAGACTTGGATAGGAAAAAAAAAAAGAACATGGAGGCATGTGCACATCCTGCACCAATCCCTGAGCATTTAGGAGTAACTTGCCATTTCACCCAATTCAGGATATTAGGTCTACTAAAGAAACACTTGGCAGTGCAATATGCTGAACCATTCTTAATAACCTCATTCAATAGATTAAAGAGGTATATTTCTATCTTGAATTCCAGTGCTACAGTAAATTATTTAACTAGTACTTAAAATATGTAGTCATTAACTCATGGTTTCTTTTCTTTTATTTTCACTCAGTCTTTTTTTGTAAGAATGCAAGAAATGAAACCATAAAAGCAGTAATTGCTTCTTCTCTCACCAGCATGTCTGTTTAGAGTTGTTTGGGTTTGTTTGTTTTGTTGAGGTTTTTTTTAAAAAAAATAAGCTTTATATGTTCTTATATACATGTATACAGATATGCAGCATTCAGAATCTTAGACCAAGCAATTTTCAGAAAAAAATTAATGTTTATTAGACATTCCAAGCTAAGGCCCAGTCAAGATTTTCAGTAAACAGCTTATAGCATAAACAAACCATAATGCTGAATATAAAGTAATTATTACTAAAAAATCCTTCCTTGGCATATTTCAGACATGCTCAGAGTTTGAGAATACTGTACTGCAAGTGACACCAAGGGACAACAACAATTAATATTGTGCACAAGTTCATATACAAACAACAAGCATGAAACATCCTGAGGTGTTCTGCTTCCCCTTCTATGTCTTTCTAAGTCAAGCATTGCTGCATGAACCCACAAAATCCTAGAGGAAATGAAAGCATTCCACTTTTCTCAGGCTCAATCTGGATGTAAGAATTAAAATGCTGTTTACAGTCCACAAAAAGACTTCCTCAGACAAACACAGAATCTTTTCACATGGTACGAAACCATATTATAATACTTTGACACATAAACATACATCCAGCAAAATTATCAAGCTGAAAATAATCTTCCAGGAAATCTACAGAAGTTTGGGTTTTTTACTATATTTATCCTAACTCAAATTCACTATTCACATTTCACCTGAGAAGCTTTTGCTTGCCCTTCTTTAAAGATAGAAGCATTTCAAAATTGCAGTCACAACAGAAGCCAAAGCAATCGTACAGGAATTACCAAGTTAATTTTTCATCACCACCTTCCTTACCAGCTATAACAGCACTAAATATATAGAAACACAAATTTGGTATGGTTACATTTTGAATTCTTTGATTTCCACACTTTCTTATACTCAAGTTATGATTGCCAGCCATCATCTCTCTCTTCCATTTACACGCAACTGTAACAGAGTTGGGTGAATTGAAGGTCAGAGGAAGCTTAAAAGGCATTTAAGTTTCCCTCTCATCTTGACAGGGATTTCACCCCTCTACATCGCACAAGGCAGTTCAAAGTTACTGCAAAAACAAAAAGTTATTTCTATACCATACATTTGTTTAGAACACTCTAAAGGAAAACACCATTTCTAAACCAAGCACAAGCAACTCACAAAGGATACCGAATTCAGAAATTTTAACACTTTATATAATTAAAAGGACTGCTGACTAGATACGTAAGCAAAGAAGATTAATGCTCAGTTACCAATAACTAGGACTGTTACTGACCCATGAAACAATGGATTACAAATAAAAGACCTACAATGTCTGCAAAAAATGGTGTAACAGTTGATTTGCACCTTCTGATCTTACAGGAATGAACCAATTTTAACACTGAGGATACAGAAATAAGCATATGCTAAGCACACTCTGTGTGCTGAAATTACCTTATCTGCATAACTCACCTTTAAGAACTACACTGCAGTATAATAGTAAAAAAAGCTATTATTAAATGCATTAAGACACTACTGTTGAATGTGTATCTACATTTTTAGCAGCTTTCAGTACGGTTCCTAATAATTACACAGTACTTTGATACTCTTGCTTAAGCAACTTCTGGAGAAGTTTGAATCTTGATTAAGCAAAGAAACCAGAGCCCTGAAAAGTTCCTGAAGAGTATCCATGCTAATAAAAAAATAATAAAAAAAAAGGAGACAGACATACAAACAGAATGTTGAACAAGTACTTCAGTCACACACAAGCTCAAACACTTGGCCAGGAGACACTCCAAAACCAATTTCCATTTGCTATCAAATCTCTAACTTACTAGAAATGCTGTCTACATTTTTTTTAACAGATTGTCGAGTCCATCCATATCTTTCTGTTAAGTTTAATCTTACAGATGTGTTGCTGTCTGTTTTAGCAATATATAAAACTGTACTCCTCCATGATAGTCAAAAGAATGGGCTATTCAAAAGTACATATATAGATGATCAAGATACCTCTTCAGTTTTTAAAAACAAATACGAAGCAGTTTTCAGAAAGTTTCCTCAAGAAAAAACAAACACCAGTGGTACCTGCATCTGTTGCTCTTCAAGGATTACAGTCAGTTTAAGAAACATGTTAACTTTCTAATCTTTAATGATAAATAAAACCTCAAACTACTTTACTTCCTACTCTGTTCTATTGCACTTTCAAAATTCTGTGCCCATTTTAGTTTGTACAATACTACAACCCCCAGCAAGGAAGGTTAATTATACACCATAGTTTGTTTAGGTAGCCATTCTCTGTTAAACAAAGAAAAGTTACCTTGACTGTTCTGGACGCACGCTAACCCTACACTGCAAAAAGAAATATAAACTGGGACAAGAACTTGAAGCCTGAATGCTACAATACTTAAATATACATCGTGATTGCCAAAGGCAATCAACATATGAAGCTTCACCAATACTAAGCACCTTGCCAATAGTGTAATAAACATTTAAACATGAAGAAAAAAAACATTTTAAAAACACATGACAACACATTGGTCTAAGCTCCTAAATACACATACCTACACGTGAATTTTTCACAGCAGAGTGGTGAAAAGTCTGACTTCGTTTATGAAGTAACACTTGGACGAAAACACTCCTATGCTCACAAAGTCCAGTAAATATTTAATTTTTTTAGTAACTCAAATCATTAAACTTACACAAGTAATGTTTAGGTTTAAGATACACTTTTCTCTAATTTTAAATAAGATACAAAGGCCAGCGAAATTCTGGAAAACTATTAACTGAAATAAAAAAGTCAAAACAACTTAGATGCTAAGTCAAGATGCATACGTGTAAATTAAGATTGTGCAGTAGAAAAAAAATTAGGAGTCTCTGACATACAAAAAATAACAGCAAAATAATTTTAAAGTGTAATAACAAATGAATTGCTTGCTCAAAGAAATGTCATGAACAAATTTACTGTGACTTTTCCACTCTACTGAAACAAGCATTCAAGATTTTACTTCGCAAATGTAAAATATTTCATAAAATTGAGCAAGAACAGTGATTAAAGTCTAGTATTGTATTTGAACTATAATAAGTATCATTCTTAATCTCTGCACAGCACCAAAGCCCTCATGTAGCAGGTACTAGCAAGTCATTTAGTCCATAAGGTAGCCAACACGATAAAATACCTGAACTACCTATGACATGCAATACTTCAGCATTTGCATAGCATCTGCCTGCCAAACATTTATAACCTCTAAATCTCTCTCTCAGGAAAGTCTATCCACCTTCAGTGGAAGATGGAGGCTTTTGCATATAACTGCAACCACAAACCAAATCCTGCTTCAAACACTGATAACGCGTAATAGGTCTTTAGAGGCTTGCACAAAACGAGCTGAGAATGGTTTCTATACCACAGCTGACTGTAGCACAACTATCTTGTTAGAAAATTCCAAGGGCAGACCAAGAGTTAAAGTGTTGCAAAACATTAAAGCCAGCAGGATGATCAGGTGCTCCAATTTGATACTGTAATTAGGCTACACTTCCATCAAGCAATTCTTAACTCTGTGAATGCTTCAGAGCAGGCTGAAATAAAGTGCTATCTCCAGTCACTCAAGAGTTCTTTCCATCTTAGCTTTAGGCTATGGTTTCTTGTACAATCTCGTTGAGAGTAAACTAGTTCCTTATTTACAGGGATTATTACCATGAAATAATTTACTGAATAATCTTACCCTTAGTCCCTTCTTAGAACGCTGTTAAAGCATGATTTGGCTTAATAGCATTGCCCTTCGTGGCCTAAATGCAGCAAATGAAAGGTACAGGGCCACTTCTAAAAAAGGTTTTAAGTCTTTTCTTAAAGTATAATACATATTACACACAGCACATTTCAGTCTCATAAATTAATCAAGAGTAGAAAAGAACGAGCGCACTAAATCAATGAGAACAAAGATACACTATGCTTTTCTACGTTTCACCTATAAACTGCAAACCCAGATTAGAAATTATTCTAAAAAAGGTCATACCAAGAATACATTTGCTATTATTACACTGACATTCAAGTGTGCATAGTTTCTTCTTCTAAAAGACTATACTAGCAATACTACTGTTTACAACCTTATCTGCTTCCTAAGCTGTTAGAGATGGGTCTGGAAAGCCTTATTTACTTTATTACCTTCCTTCTGCAAAGTGAACGGCATTATGAAAGGGTTTATTTGGTAGTGTAGGTGTGCCACCTGTATGTCTTTTTACTTACGCTTAAGCAAGTTACATTAATAGTCTGGGATTTGGTGGGGAGGGGGGGTGGGGGGAGGAATGGAGAGGGTTGTTTCGGATTATGTTGGGGGTTTTTTGTTTGGTTGGGTTTTTTGTTGTTGTTTGGGGTTTAATTATTTTCCCCTCCCATCCTCATAACTTTGCCAGCTGACGACAGCTGGCATCATTATCTAGATCACAGTAACTTGTAAAGGCTGAAACACTTCACTACCCATACACAGACTGACAAACAGGTAAGTCTCATTTCCAGTTTAGCCTATGACATAAAGAATGCAAATCGTGAGACAGTAACAAAGATTGCTTTTCAACATTAAATTTTTTTAAACCTTTTGTTAGTTTCTACATACAGAGGTGATTTAGTCTGCTTATACACTGAAAATTTCCAAAGAGCAGCCAACAGCGTAGTGCTAAAGAACGTTTTCTGGAAGCCACGCTATCAGTTCAAGAGATAACATTTCTCAGCATCTCCAACAATCTGCCTTAAGTGCTAAATTACTGCTTTTACAACTCCCTGAAATCTGTTGTTTCTTCCTGTCTTTAAAGACAATGCAATACCAAGCACTGCAGTAATCCTTAGTTCAAAGCATATCACGGCATGCAAAAAAACACATCTATAGAAGACAACCGAAAAAGGTCCATCCAAACTATTGCCACCTACAGCTGGCCCAGCAGACACACAAGGTGCGGAACTCACATTCCTCATTGTTCTTTTAATTAAAGCAGAGAGCTAACAAAGTACATTCTGCCAATGGTATAGCAGATGAAATCAGAAGCTGGACTTCTCAGCATGACACAACAACCACATTTTCTTCATCAAATCTCTTTTTATTCATGTGACTTGCCATTACTGAGGGTGACTTTTTCCCAAGTGCCATAAATGGCCAAATTGAAGATATGAAGAGAATTTAAAAAAAAAATCTCCTAGAACTCCAGTTATGCAATTTTCAAACTGGTCGCAAAACTCTGAAGTGAGTTTAAAGTCTCAAAAATGGGAAACAACACCACAGCCCCTAAGATACAGCTAAAAAAAATACCACCATATATCTATTTTAAGCCACCATAAATCCTTTCTTGTGAAGTTATTTTCTAAAAGTATCTTCTCTCTTCTTCATCAAATATAAAGAACCAAAACTTACCGCAAATAAAGTCCATCTAAACTATAAAACAGCTTACAAAATAAAACTGAATATCCAAAATAGTTACTGCAAAAATGTTTTATTAAAACTTCCAGTTCTACTTTATTATGTTTGGTTGCTACTGTTTACTAACATTTTCAACATGTCCTCAATTGCATCTGTAAAAATCTCATTTGTACTTGATCAATCTTCCTAATCATTCAACTTCCTGACTGTACATTTGCTTTACAGGCGCATGCTAGTTAATACTACTAGAGACTGTCAAACGCTCTTCACAAGTCTTTCAACTACCACATTTAGCTTCCAAATTCCAGCTTCTCCACAGATTTAACAAGCCAAAACACACATACTATATGGAAAATATTTCCTCCCCCCCCCCCCGCTTTTTCTTTTTCCTTTGTCCAGCTGTAAAGGGATCTTTTAATAAAAATTCCTCTTCAAAAAGAAAATGGTGAGATTTTGCCACATGATTAAGAATACTTCAAACCTTTATGTTAGTTTTATGTATTTATCACCACCTTTTCCTCCTTTCTCTTTTGCTTCGCCGGTGGACGAAATGTGCAAACCCATGAACACAACTTGTATCGGCCTAAAGAACAAACGCAAGTCTACAGGAAATGCTGTCAAGGACAGGGAGACAGCTCTCTCATCCTTCATTCACAAAATCTGCTTTTCAGTAATGGTAAACAACGTTTCAGATTAAGTTATTTTTAAATTCACTTACAGCAGCCTTTATAAATGCCATAAAACACAACGATTTTTTTTTAGTTTTCACTTTACAAGTAATTTAAGAATTATACCAGCCTGTATAAAATCTTACTGCAAAAAGCTATAGCATAATATAGGAAGATGTAAGACTGATTTAGCAACACTAAGTATAAATAAACAAAATAATTCATTGCAATATAAGTACGTATTTTTTCCATACTTAAGTTTCACAAGCACTAAAAATAAAAAATTGTCTTCTATAGTTCTAGAGATAAAATATTAAGCTCAAATGACCACATCTAAAATTAACAAGATTTAGTAACTTAACAGAATAAATGGAGCTGAGTGCAAATCCAAGAAACTACAGAATGCAAAAATGAGTCTATCATGATTGAAACTAAGAAACAAATACATTTAACATACAAAAAAACTAGCTTGCATTTTTGTAGACTGAAATACTAGAAGAGATGATAGATCTACCAACGTACAAACATTTGTGTCATACCCAACAGGATGAAAAAAGACTAGTCAGAAGAACTAGCAGTGAGTTTGGTTATTTGGTTTGTTTGGGTTCGGGGTTTTTGGGTTGTTTGTTTTTTGGTTGGTTGGTTTTGGGTTTNAAACACAAACACAAAAACCTTCAAAACTTGTAACAGTATTATTTGTATCCTCTCTAATAAATTCTGTAAAATAATTTTTCATGCTGCATTCTGTCAAGCAGTTTATTTTAGATGTATCTTATTTCAATTCATAGTGAAGATTTAAAAAAAAATATGTATATAACCAACATACAAGGAAATAAAGGTTACAGCTTTCAAAGCAGATACACTCCACATTGTCTACATTTAAAAGGCCACATCCCGATCACAGGCATAGAAAGAGCTGCAAATGGTGTTCTAAAAACTGAACAGGGCTAAGGACTTAAAGATACCGGCACGTCTTTAAACGCAATTACATACAGGTTTAACGAAAGCTGGGACTTAATCTAAACAAGGTATTACATGGGTCAGATGTTTTTTCAAAGGCACACTAAATGGAATTTTACAGCTTCTTCACTGGCCCAATTATGTCATCACTTACTACTTTCTCCTAGCTTTTCCCTTGCCAGGTTTAGAATCACTTGGGATATATCGATATAAATCTTCAGTGATGTATGCGTACATATGAGACAGAGAGAAGTGGGAATTTTATACACCTATACTTACAGTATCCCTACTTCTTAAATATTCATGTACTTTTACAACACACTACCCTTTACCTCCTGTAGAAGAGGGAATAATCTCACAAACGGGCAAAATACTCAAAAGAACTCTAGTTCGAGACACCCGATGGCCAGAAGTGAGAAGCCGAGCAGAACAACAGCGTATCTTGCACTACCTTTAGTGAATGATGAGGTCTAAGCTCCAAACCAAAAGAAATTCCAGTCAAGGAGACAATACAAGTAATACCTTGCCCTGAGATCCCCTGTAAGTGGAAACAGAAGGAATCTAAGTTTTAAGTGTTACAGACACATTAGGGAGAAGGGCTGCTGTAAATTATCTAATTGTACGCAAGAGTGACCTGACCACTATTGCCATGCGAAAACACACAATTATTTTTGGTCTCCATTTAATAGAGTCATATCCTGCTCTGTGTAAAGAATCTAAATGATTTTCCAACTGCAGCTAAACAAAAGTGTAGTCTACCTGCAGATGACAGATTGAACAAAGCAGCAACGTGCATGGGAGAAGAAAGGATATGATCTTTGGTTAGCCAAATAGCAGAGGAAGAAGGTATTTCTGGCTATTGTTACCCTGAGGGATTTAAACATTCTGGAAAAACTACCAATCACGACAAACAGCTAACATATGCTCTTAAGATCAGGGTACAGTCACGTGCTAGATGTCATTTTCCAAAACACTGAGTATCAATGAGGTTATGATTCTCTTACTCAGCTAGGATCCTCAAAAAGCTTAGGGAGCTTTTTCGGTTGGTTAAAAAAAATGAAAAATAAAATAAAACACACACCACCAAAACATGCCATCAAACACAAACGGAACCCATGAAGAGAACGATCAGTGTCCTGGTTTAGAACGACGAAAAAAAGGAAAGCCAAAAAACATTTCTGAGAAAACTGACTGCTAGTAGCATAATGGTGACACTGTGGGCTTTAACACCTCAGTCTGTCTTCTACCACCTTCACAAATTTATTGACTGAAAAACATAATCAGAATGGAACAGTGTTGTAACTTGTCTTCTAGCACTCCTGGAAGACAAGCTGCTACTCATTATAGCTCTCTGGCATCTTAGAAAGACGTGATGAAAGCCACTAAGGCAGTCAACACCTCATGATCAACATAATCAGAGACTGCTGATAGAGTTAGTATTTTCAATATTAAGAAAAGAACCCAGCCGCTCCAAGCAACATTTTTTTTTTCCATTTCTTTTTTTTTTTTTTTGTGTAAACAAAGTTTGGCCACTGATATTACTGATTTAAGTTACGGCACCAAGCAGGCACTTAAGTACTTCACCTCCCATTGCTACGACAGTTTTCCCACCTTGCATTTAGTGCTTTGTCTCCTTACTCAAGTTTCAGGTTTTTCTTTTCTAGTGTTTTCTGTTCTCTCTCACATGCTTGAGGCAAGTTATCACTTCTCCCATTAATGTAGCTTCTTCTTAGACAGGAAGTTCTTTGGGAGAACCAGAGTCTTCCTGTCCCTTTGCAAACATGTATCTTCAGAGGTCCTCAATACAGTGAGGAATTTCCACACATAATTAGCATCAAACAATTGCACTTTAAAACTGCTGTTCAAATTGCTTCAGACTTTCACAACTGACAGAGCTTCTCAGCATACACTATCAAAGCAATGAGAATATTCACATATCAAGACCAGCCAGTGGTCATTTGAAAAAGTGAAGGTGGAAGAACACGTGTGGTTTCTTGCTCTGGCTGCACAGAATCAGTGCACCAGATTCAAAGGCTCACCACACCTCCACAGGCCTGAGCGGCTCTCACAATGGATTAATGCTTTGAAGCAAAACCACCAAGACCAAAAGTGCCCCAAGTTCAATTTAAAGAGCCACAACAGTGTTGCTGAACCTCCCTTTTCCCACCATACTCATTTGCCTAAAGCGTCTCTTGGCTGTCAAAGAGAAGGCTTCTACATACACCACAGACTCGCAACTGGTTCAACCTGAGTAAAGTCAATACTTGAAAAAGAGAAGCTGAGGCAGGATGAAGTCTAGGCTTGTGGAAAAAAAAAATCTACCTAAGAATAAATATTAATTATTTCAGTACAATAAATAATCTAAAGTACAATCACCACTAGCTTACCCACATTCCACAGTATTCTTTTGTCTTCCTCTATACAATGGGAATATACACACTGTCACAGGTTGTTAAACACAATTTACCCACGCAGCAGTTTCAGAGCATAATCAATACAACCCGCCCCCTCAAGAGAAAAACAAGTATTTTAATACAATACCTACATGTGCTGGGACCTGAGAAACAGTATTTCTAATTAGACAAAAAAACAGCACATTGCTTCATTTCACAGAACGGCTGTAACAAGACCCGCAAGTTAGTGCAAATCAAACTATCAGAGAGTCTATCTTTTAATAAAGTTCCAGGCAGTCTTACCTCTCATCCTCACCATCTACGAGAGGCGTTGTCAATGGCAGCACCTTCAGCGGAAAGAGTGAAGCAGAGGATGGCATGTTGCTGCTACCGCCATCCGAAACGGCCGATGCTCCAACACCACTCTCGCCACTGGCAGCTTGAGGTAAACCCACTAAGGAAGGTTCTGTAGGGCGTCTGCCATCTTCAGTTTGGCTTACAATTGACTGAGCTAGTGATTGTGCAGGGAACTGGGCAGAGCTTAGCGGTATCTGCTGCGGCACACTCTGTGCCACTGGCATACCTATACTTGTTGATATCAAGGGAGGCTGACTAACACTTTGAGCCAAATTCCCATTCTGCACAGCTGGAGCTTGTGCTATATTCTGTGGCTGTCCCAAACCTATAGAAGCAGAAGGTATGCCAGGAGGCACAGCTGAACCAGCTTGACTTGGTGCAGGAACAGTACTAGCAGAAGGTATAGGGCTAACCGCAGGCAACTGCTGGCCAGTCATCCCTTGGACTACAGATTCTACTCCTTGCGCCTGCGGCTGTACAGGTAACAAGGTGTTTTGCTGAGCAATGACCATTTGCTGAGGAAGGCCTGAAGCACTCGCCTGTAACCCCTGCTGCATTATTCCTGTCTGCACAGGCTGCACTACTTGTGAAGATGGAGGAGCAGCCGTTGATGGCATAACTGGAGGTGGAATTTGGTTTGCAGTAGACGGTGGTTGCACCACAGCGGCTACGCTTCCTTGCTGCCCAACGTTCAGCATTTGACCACTGGTACCTACACCTGGTATTGCCGCTGGAGCATGTGCAACAGGCTGAGCGGGGGCAGCGGTTGGATGTGCTTGTACTGAAGGCTGCATGCTCTGTGCCTGGGCAACAGGCACCGGTTGCCCGGCTCCTACTCCTGTAGAGCTGGGCTGCATGGCAGAGGCTGGAGTCTGAAGGATCTGCTGATGTTGCATGTAGTCTGCCATAGCCCCCGTAACAGAGTTTTGGTTCACCGGCTTAACGTGACCTGCAGGCATCTGCGTGGGGACTGTCTGTTGCTGCTGCTGCTGCTGTCCATACTGCAACTGCTGCTGCTGCACAACTGGCAAAGTCTGCCCAGGCTGCGCCGGCTGCGAATACGGTAGCTGCTGTTGAGCCATACTTTGAATGGCAGGTTGCTGGTGGCCCAGAGATGGGGATACACCTAGTATACTAACTGGGGCTGGCTGAACCCCAGTAACAGTGGTTAGACTGGCCTGTGCAGGAGGCTGGACCCCTGGCTTCTGCTGCGGATAGTTTACTTCTTGAGAATGCAGCTGGACTTGTGCAAGCTGTGATTGAGAAACACTCTGTGGTATACTAGATGCTGGAATTGCCGGCGGAGCAGCACTGCTAAAATCCATCTGCTGCGGACCCACACCTTGAAACGCTTGCTGCTGTACCACAGGAGGTGCTCCCATTTCTCCACTTCCCACACTTTCTGTATAGTGACTCAGTGTGCTTACATTGCTGCTAACAGAACTCCCACTGGTGCTCTCCCTTTCAGAAGTCACTTCAAGCGGGTTTTGTTTTATCGTCTCTACTGCTTTGTTTACTGCTACTCCTTCTGAAGCTGCAACAGTGTTTTCTTTATCATAGAATTCAGTGCATGTCCATCTACCTTTTTTGAAAGGTTCAGAACTAGAATCTAATTTTACTACCCTAAACCTCGATGTGCCAGATGCAGGCTGCTGCTGCTGGCTTGATCCCACTGCCATTCCCGCAGCTGGATTAGTAACATTGTTAATGACACTAGAGGAAGCACTCGTACCATTGCCAGCACCACTCAAGATGTTCACATTAACATTGCTGCTAGCTCCAGACAAAGCATTTACATTACCAGTACTCGTGATGTTGCTTAAATTCATAGTACCAAGCATGCTGCTTGCCACACTAGAACTACCACCACCCATATTATTTAAGGTACTAGTTCCAGCAGCAGAACTTGCACCTAAATTTCCAGGAGTACTTGTAGTGCGGATATTAGACACGGCAGATGCCGGGGAACCAGCAGATGATGCAGCAGAAACTGGTGCAGTTGATATAACATTGTCAGAGCTTCCAGTTGTTGATAGTTTTCTAAATGACGGACTGGGCGGTGGTCCACCAGAAATTGGGGCGCTGCCCACCCCAGCATGTGATGGATGATGGTGTCCATGATGGTGGTGGTGAAGATGGTGGTGGTGATGAACATGATGGGGGTGAACACTTCCATTGATCACAACACTCTGCTGTGGGTGATGAGGCAGAGGAGCATGCTGCTGAGGAAGATGAGGCTGATTTGGAGAAACAGCCCCGGGAGTCTCTGCCTCTTGGAAGTTATTTAAAGTCTCTTCAGAGGAGCTCCTCTCAGGTTCTCCCAAGTCAGTGGCCCTGGATAAAGAAACATCCAAGATTTCTGAAGACGACAGGTCTTCAGTGTGGGACTCATCCAGGTCATCGTAGCTCTCTGTATCTTCAGCTATGCTGTTATTAGAGCTCATACTAGCTGATATTTGAGCAGGGGTCACACTGGTAATTTGGAAGCCACTTTTCTTTTTCATTTGAGCTCCAGTCTGTGCAAGAGGCTGTGGCGGGAGCTGAGACTGCGAGAGAAGGTTCAGGCTTTGTGGAGGAGGGGGTGTCGGCTGTGGACCCGCTGATGAAGATGCTGCAGGAGATGGAGGCGGCGGCTGGACCAGCAACGGCGGCTGATAATCCTCGGCGGCAAGGGCAGTGCTCCCAACGCCGGTACCTGGTGCAGTGGGAGCAGTAACGCAGCTGCTGCCGCTGCTACTGCTGCTGCCCCTTCTAGGAAACATTGCCGGGTGCGCCATCTTCCTAGCACTAATGTCTGCGGCTGAGTCAGGCTGGTGCATTGTATCGGGTGTATTTTAGGAGTGCAATCCCCCGGTATGGAGAGAGACAGACATACACACACACACAGTTAGCTTTGCGCTCCCGGCAGGGCAGAGACACCACGCACAACCTCCCCCCCCTTCTCCCGGTTCCCGCAGAGCACGGGCTAAGACACCTCGG
>VWZK01012749.1:504509-591018 GCA_013396935.1 Baryphthengus martii
CTAACTGAAGCTTGGTGGTGCTTTCAGTGTCTGCTAATTGACACTTCTGCATCCCCCTGCTGTCAGATACCATTAGCTGTGGGTGCTCTGAGCTGGATTTGGCCTGGCCTGGGCAGCTGAAAGCTCCTTCCCTCGTTTCTTGTCTTCACACTCACAAAACTGCACAGCTCACTACAGTCCACATCAACATGACCTCCTAAACCAAACACTGGCAGGTACATGAAACCAGATTTGTAGGTTCAGCCCCGGCTACCCATTGCAGACGTGGCCTGCTCTTCTTTGCTCTGGCGTCTGCTGCATTTGGAGGCGGTGGTGTTTCATGTTGATTTAAAAAACATTTAAACAGACCAAATCCATATTCTACAAATTTCTTCATTGTTCGGCTTTTATGAACTGTCCTAACATACCTTTAACTTGTCATTTCAATGATCTACCATGTTCCTCAGCACAATGAAATGCATTCATTGCTGTGCTGATTCTATTTGTTTTTTTTCCTTTGTCTTCTACCTTACTTTTCACTTCTTTTCTTTAACTCTTTCTGTTTTCTGATGCTTAGATGAGGTGCACATATATGCATAGCTGCCACCACTTTCAAAGTACTGCTTTCAGACTTCCAGTTAGACCAGCTTCTTCTCGGGTAGGGTCATAGGGAGGTTATGCTGTTTCTCAGCTAATCCTCTGAGGCCTAGAAACAGGTTTTTCAAGCAGAATAAATAACTCTGCTGAGCCATTATGCTCATTACAAAGTGTTAAATAGCTGATTTCGGTGTTTTTGTAGACAATGATGAGTGAATACTGCATTTTGTTTCTTTTTTTAGCCTGCTTTCCTAAGGAAACAAAGCTTACACAACTGTTCTGCCTGGCTGTCCGTCTGCTTGTCTGTCAGCCTCTCTTTAACAACTTTGAACCTGTTGATTGATTTCAGGCTAGGATAGACATCACAAAGGTATGCTGGCCCTAAAGTTCATGCATTTCCACACCTTGGGAGAGGACAAAGTCCTTAACGTACTGCTCTCATGGAACAACAGGCATCCCCATGGCCATTCGGGGCAGCAGTGGCCACGGCATCACAGTCACCCCTGTGGGCACTGGCCAGCCACCATGCGTCCCTCCCTGAAGACAAGAAGCTCGAAGAGGGGAGATGTTTGGGCGAGAAGAAAAGCATTGATGAAGTGGGAAGGAAGGAGGCACGCTCTGTATGGGGGACAAAAGTCTGTAGGCAACCAAGTTCCATTATTGCTCTTGTTTATGGAACAAGTATGTTTATGACAAAGGAGAAAGCGTGCAAAAAGTATCGCCTTCACACAAGTCATTCTCTTCTTGGGAAGAGTGTATGCACATCATAGACTCACAGTATGTGTGTATTCATTTTTCGGTTGGGTGGCTCAGTCTTAGATTTGGATCACTAGGTACCACTGAAATACAAACAGGAGATGTTAATAATGTTGTGGTGGGAATGTTAGACTTTGTTCTTTGGTACCCAAGAGATGTACCTACAGCTTACAATTTGCAGAGTCCTCCGGGGCATTCAAGTTTCCAGCTCCTCAGAGTCTTAATCTTCTCAACATTGCTACAATTTTCAGCTGTTGATTCTTGCAGGAGGCTGGCCTCCAAATATCCACCATCCAGATACTCAGTATTTGTCCTCTATCTCTCTTTGTGCTGTGGAAGATGAGACTTTGCAGCTGCTGGTTAACAGACTTCATACTCTAAGACTTTAATGTCTTTGTGCTTTAGCTCTAGAGGTCGCGATCTGAATTTTCAGTCATGACCACTAATAGCTAATAAGGTAAATCATCTGATTCACACATTAAGCAATAAAGGTGCACATAATTACAGTATCTCAAAAAAACCGCCAGTCACAGTGGCAGCTCATACAAACAAACTAGAGAACAAAATATAAACAGCTAACTGAATGCTAAAAACAACAACTCATGCATCTGGCATCCAGGGCTGAGAGTTGCTGTATCGTATCTGAAATGGGTTGCTGGTGGGAGTGAATTTTAAATAAGGTGCTATCAGCTAAACTAGTTGTTCTGTCAGCAACAGATTTAATGAGGGCTATTTCCTGGGAGTTTGCACTTCGTACGTGGATTCTCTATTGTCTAATATGGTAGCAAACTTGTTCCAAGCTTTTCTTGTGGATGGGGCACTCCTAACCCCTTTCTGGTGGAGTGTCTCTGCCAGTGACTATACTGAATCAAACAGTCCCAGGGAACATTTCTGGCCACTTGAATTCCATCCTCCCTACTCTCAAATTGTGTTTGGCACGGTGCTGGCCTGTGCCCATAGCAGTCTCCCATATAGCTCCTGTACACCGTTTGGGAGTGAGATTTGGCCAAAGCCATTTCCAGAAGGTAGCTTGCATTTGGCCACCCTGTTTTGCAGGGCAAGAGTATTTAGAAGTACATGGCATGGGCTGTTCACTGCCTGCTGCCCTCAATGGCAGAAAATGGTCCTGGAAAATTGAATCTAAGAGCATAGGCGGAGTCTCTGGTATCTAATAGGAGGTACACCTTTTCCTCAGAGCTACTGATACTCTAATAGAGCTTTTATCCATTAACTAACTGCCTATTTATGCAGACCCATAGGAAATCAGTGTGTTAGAAGTCTCTGCTCTGCTGTCAGATTTGGCTGGAGGTGACTGAGAGCTTCAAAGTTATTAGTAGGTGATGGACAGTGATGGGAAGGGGAATTCATAGACATGCAAAGCTATAGACAATCCTTTCCTAAGGAAATCAGGCTAAAAATGTGGTGGACTAGCACAAACTGGTCAAATCTAGTGAAGCGTGCTAATCTCGGTTGTTTTGATGGGTTTTAAATAAGGTGAGCTGTAATTTCTCAGGGAACCTGGCCCTTTGGAGCTCTGTATTTTCTCAGATCCCTTGAATTACTTCTGTGAACTGAATTTTAAGCAGAAAAAAAAAGGCCACTGAGACTTAAAACAGAAAAAAAGGCCAAAAGACCACACATGCATTTTAAACACATTTGACTACAATTCAATTGCTTGTGTAGGAAGCAATCTACAACTCTGAGTGTGCACAGGGGTACATGAGCTGCCGTTAAACCACCCTGAGGACTCTCCTCAGTGTAGTAGTCTGAAGCTCAGCACAGGTAATAGAAGCCACTTGAGTGATGGGGGAAATTCTTGATTGGTGAGCTTGTCCTGAGCTAACACCTATATTAGCATATGCAAGGTGGCTCATTCAAGGTTAGGTCAAGGATATCACAATATGTCAGAACGGCCTGCACCCAAAGAATGGCAGCACTCTGCACTGTCCAAAGCTTGTGCTGTTGTTGCTGTCCAGTTCCAGTCTGAAGTACCCTCTTGCCCTTCGTAGTTGCAAAGAAAACCTTGAAAATATGATCCACTGTAAACTTGGGCAGCAAATCTCCCTGAATCTGTAGGCAACTGAACCAAAGATTGCAAGCAGCAAGAGAATAGCTTGTACTTTCAGTACATGAAATCTTCAAGAGGAGGGTTTAAAAGGTCGACATTAGCTGGTTCACATCTGGTCTCTTCAGTATATGTAGTTTATGTTCACAACCTGCACCTGCTTCTCGAGTTTCCTTTGATATACTATCCATCCCTTCACCCTGCTTCCCCAGTGCCTGAAAGTGGAATTGTTGATACACTACCAGCTGGGGGTGGTTTATTTATCCTGCACAAGGGGAAGAAAGAACATGTGAATGTTCATTTTTCACCCGCATTCTGAGCAATTTCCAAACAATCTGTGCTGAAAAGGAAAAGATTCCTCATGAATTTCTATGAGGACTCAGGGAAATCCAGGTTCTTCATGATTTGGATGGTTGATTATGAATTTTTCTCTCTACCAGAAAACAACAGAAGATCAAAGCAGCAGCCTTTCAGATAAGATGGTGCAGCTAGCAAGGATAGAAGACATTATAGGCTGCCAAGATGGTATTGTTCAGGGCTGTCAAAATTAAAGACAATTTATGCACTCTAAGGGCAAGCTAAAATCAGGGCCTTGCGACTACAGAAGAACCTAAACATTATAGTAGTCTAGCTGCTAGAAATATCTCATTGACTGAATCTTAATGCATCTGTGGGATTTTCAGGAGTGCGCATTGAGGGCAGCAGAAAAAGGAATGGAGTTTAATCTGGAAGGAGACAAGAAAATTATGTCTTTCCCTGTTAGAATCAAAGCCAAGGAGAATTTGGACACTTTCCATTACTTAGAACTGACTCAGCCTCTTTTTTGAATTTAGTGTAGTGTCTATTGCAGAGATGCCAACAAAGCTATCCATCAAAATGCTGGGAGGAAAAAGCACAGGTGCTCTCCTGCCCCAGCTATTTATAGGAAAGGCTTGCAATCGCATGTGATACAAATGCCCTGGTTGAGTTTTTACATTCCAGAGCCCTAAATCCAGTTCTTTGGCTGAAAACACAGCTCAAAAAATTGTAGTTGGCTATCAGTTGTAGCTGTTTAGCAAAGCTGAAGAAACAGGAATTAAATTTAGCTACAGGAGATTGGGAAAGGAAAAGTAAATTTGGGAATCTTTGTAGAAAATCTTTGTACTGATTTGAGAGAAAGATGCCAAAGCACAGAAGAATTTGCACGGTATGTTAGTATAATAATGTTTTATCAAAACCTGTACATCCAGTCATATGCGTATTTAGGATGCAGAAAATGCTGTGACTTCTAGATACAAACCAGGATTTGGATTGACACATCTTTCACTAAACTTCCCAGAAATTTTCTATTTGTTCTTCTGCAGTTTGAGGAAACCCACAGGTAGACTAATTTTCTCTGAGATAATGAATGTTGCTGTGGGCTTCTGAAAGTTCTCATCATTTGTTTAATCTTAAGGCTAAAAATTATTGTAAGTATGAGAAACTTCTAGGATTAAATCAGAAACATTTGCAGCCTACTGAAGGAATCATTTAGAGCTTTGCATAATGATATGAACATGTTGCTTCTATTCTCAACATGACTGCTATTGTCTCAGTTGCCATAATAATTGTTTCAGTATATTTTTTACCACTTCTTTAAGTAAGTCCAAGAAAATTGCAAAGCCAGCAACAAATAAAGCAATTTCAGATTTTTGCCTCTCTCAGGAATCTTCCAGCAGTTTTGTTAAAACTGATGTGCAAACGTGTTGACCTACTTTGGCAGAGATCTCTACGGTCTTACATGACTTACAGTCTCTCTGCTCTGCTGTTACTTCTCTCTACATTCTTTAAGCTAGTGGTTTGTTAGAAAGCCACATCATCGGTTGTTAAATTTCTGATGGGAAAAAAAAAAAAAAAAAGTGCATATTTAGCAAAAAAATGCACCCAAACAGTTTCTATTCTGTGCTGTGAGAGGGGTTCTGCTTGTTCAAAGGCGCCAGACTCTATGCAGACTACCTGCTCACCTGAGAAGTTAGTAGAAAAGATAGCAAAACCAAAGAACCTGGGCAGCAAATCCCAGGATACTCCATTTTGTCGGAATACCAGGCATCTTAAAGCGTCTGCCTCAGTTGATCTAAAGAAATCACATCCCAGCAGTACTCTGTTCTGTGTTGTGCAAAATTCCATCTTTCAGAAGGGCACTTGAATACATTCAAGGAGTTAATAAGGTGGCTGGAACTATACCCAAACTTTGGTGACAACATACCACAGATAGCATTTAATCCCGTACCTCTTGTTTCCAGTGTGCTCAGCAGCTAGAAACGTTACTGTAGGGAAGCAATGGAGATCAACTTCCTACTGATTAAAGGCTGTTTCTACAGAGCATAAGTGCCCCTGCCAGCGAGGTGCCCAGCAGCACTGTCCTAGCACTGGGTCTATAAATAAAGTGCTGTGACCATTTTACTCCTTTTGTTCATCAGCATGGTAGAAAGTTAAGGCCCCACATCTAACATACTGCTTTTTTAACCTAGTTTCAAAAGGATTTGAAACTTCTGTGAGTGCATATTTTTCCCATTTTTTTTCCTCCAGACCCCAGCAATTATATGCGTTTCTGAACAGCATGCAATTTGTAACATATTTGACAAAAGGATAAAGGTCCCAAACGTCTTTAGTTAGTACAACCGTAGTGCAAGCAGAGAAAAAAGGTTGTAGTGCAACTTTCACTCCTGATACAACATGAAGATGGAGAGAAGAGTGTAAGAGAAAGAGAGAGAAGCTAAGGATATGGCATAAAAATTCTATAGTCATCAGCTTTCCCGAATTTCACAGGTACAGAAGCCACAGGGAACCAGTCTCTCCCAGTCCTGAGGCAGACCAGCTTGCAACCCCACTCTGCAGCAGCTGTGGAGGATGGTTGTATAGCCATTACTAGTACAATAGCCTATGTGATGATGACTTTATAATACTGATGTAAGGTAGGTGGGGAGGTGACACGCCAAGCGCCACACCTACCGTAACGTCATAAAGTTTCTATGAAAAGCCGGCGCTGGTCTCCCACAAACCCAGAGGCTGGCAAAGTGCTCTGTGTGTAATTCTCTGTGTGATAAGCAATGTGTACATTGCTATGACGCTATCAAGACGTTCCCCGTGCAAGTCATGCCATCTGGGAAGGGCAGTCTCATTCTGGAGCAGGAAGGGAAGCCTGGCACTGGTTGTACATCCTATGTCCGGATAGCTTTTAAAGTACACTTAAAGGCTTGCAAAAATAGTGCAGGGTTCCTTAGTAGCTTTGTAGAAGAAAGGATCCTCTGAACTCTAAAGTTCATTGGCACATGGTAAACCCCTGATCCTGTTGGGTGCAATGGCAATCTGGAAAGATTAGGGTACCAAACAGAACAGCACCTCAGAAAACATCTGCTCACGAGTTCTGGCTTAGACATTCGTGGTTAACATCACTCTTGAAAGAAAGTTTAAGTGTCAGCTTGGTCAAAGGCATAGCTATGAAACAGGGTTCTAAGTTCCTGGGTGGGTTTTGGTTTTTAACATTTTGCTTCCTTAGCAATGTTTCCAACTCATAATCAAAGTTGCAAACCTTTGCTTTGCAATAGAAAATATCTGCTTTCATTGAAGAGTGTCCAA
The DNA here is from genome assembly GCA_013396935.1 of Baryphthengus martii. Lineage (NCBI taxonomy): Eukaryota > Metazoa > Chordata > Aves > Coraciiformes > Momotidae > Baryphthengus > Baryphthengus martii. The sequence goes on from VWZK01012749.1 coordinate 511,504, forward strand.
AGTGTCCTAAACGGGTTTGAGTGAATCTGATGGGGTGTGGCACAATTATTTTCTTCTCTGGTGGAACCGAGTCAAACAAAGAGGCATTGCAGGCAGAACTTGTGGGTACTTCAAGCCCTGAGTAGTTTGGCAATCCCAAGGCACATCTCCTATCAGAAAGATCAGTTTAAGACCTAGTCTTGCTTTGCACTGTGGTCTTTTGCCTGCTTTATCGAGTGTGTCTCTGGTGAGGGGCAAGCAGTAAAGTGGCATTCCACAGCTCTGAGAATTATATATTATCATACCGTATGTTCACAGTGTTTATGATGTTACAGAAATACACAGACCAAGAAATGCACGATTTCAAAAAAACCCACAGTACTAACATTGGTTTCTTGAAGGGCTGAAATAGCGCAAGGTAAGCTTATTGAGTGAAAACCTAGTTCCACTGAAATCAGTAGGAGTTTTGTTTGGGGTGTCAAGAAAAATGATGATTTCACCATAAACTGGTTCATAGCTTTCACTAGGTAGAGACTACAAAGTGAAACTATATCCCTCTGCAGTGACAAGTATTTACCAGCTGGGTTTGGGTTGGGATTAGAAAAAAATGAAATTTGCTCTGTTCTTTCCTTTCAGTCCTCTAATTAATTTCTGCTTAGTTCTGCACTGCCTTCTTTTGCTGCAAAGAGCAGACATTGAATTGGGATTGTATGTGTTGACAGTCCCGGCTTGAGCCTTCCCGCGGGTTGGCTGAGATTTAACAATACATTTTTTCCCATGGTATTTTCTGTCACATATTTTTTTAAACAAACACTATTCTGTCAGCTATAGAGGGCACGAAGAAAAGATGCGCTGTAAAACAGCAAACAAAAGGCAATTTCAGGTTTAGAGTTTGCAAATTTATATAATAATATTGGCAACTCTCCTTTTCTACAATCGCTTTATGAAATGTATATTCCATTTACTGTGCTATTCAAAGGAATAAAGGCAATTGAGGAACATTTCATTAAAAAGAATGACTCAATTTACCTTTGGCCGTAGAAGCATAAGCGCTACTGACATTTTACAGAGTCACTGCCAACAGATCTGGACTTTGGCTTCAATCAAGAGGAAACGGACACCTGAAAATGCACCCAGCTGTGCATCTACTCACTGCCACACTATCTATGAAAACTCTGAGGAAACCTGCAGACCTCTATACTGTCACACGGCAAATATTTGGTGTCATCATATGTACTTCATGGTCCGAAGTGACCTGATAATGTAGCTCATTTTTCCGCAATAACGGCCTGAAGGTGCAATTGGTATTGGCACCGTTGGTCTGAGTTTATTCCCTTTGAATCAATGATAAAATTCCTGTTGTCTTGAACTGGAGCAGTATGGGGCCAGGAAGCCATGGAGCTAAACCACCACGCACTGCTTTGAAAGTTAAGGAAGCGTTAAGGTCAGAATAATAACTTTCATTAAGTATGACAAAAATCAATGCCATTTGCACTCTCCAGCTATTCAGCTTGTCGTACACGCAGATTATCTGCATCTGGTTATCACACTTAGTAATCCCAGCCTGGCACTGACTGAAAAAGTGCTTTACAAAACATACAGCCCAGGGCAGGAGACTCCATAAAGTCAATGTTTTCATTGCTTTTCTTATTGATGTAACAACCCTCTTGTCATGTAGATTTTCTTTTCTTCTTTCTTTTTTTTTTTTTTTCTAAAGAGTTGGGAAAAAAATAGATGGTACAAGATGATAACTTAATGCAGTGATTGCTGGTTGCCCATGGAGAAGCATAAACTTGACCCAGGATTTGGAATACAACCAAGAAAAATGCTGAGAAGATGGAACTTTGGTATTACGTGCTGCAGGTCACTGTGGGACCGACTGAAGAGCCTGTCCGTGGGCTCTGGCTCCACCTCTGCAGGCACCAGTGTCTTCTTGCCTAGGAACCACTGTGTTAGACATGAGGAATCAGTACTGGCAGCTCTTCAGGTGGGAGAAAGGTTCTTACAATTAAAACCTGAAGGTATGGTGGGTGTTACAAAATGAAAGAGAGAGAGATGTGGTAAAGGATGGAGAAACCATCCTGCAAGAAGCACTTGGATTCCTGATACCCCAAAGACCTACCTGAAACAAAACAGAAGTGATGATAGAGACAAAGCAGAATTTTGTCCATGATGTTGACAAGAGCATTTTCCATTTGTATTGGTGTAAACCCAAAACTACTCAGATGAAGTAATTTCTAGTAGAGGTTGATTTACACTGTTTTAACCAGTATCTGTCTCCATCCCAATATTCCACACTTTTGAACAAATGTTACAGAAACATTGTCCTGCAGGAGGCTGAATATCCTCCTTCCAGCTCAAGGTCCAGCCCACTGCTCGCTGCAGTCTCTGGGAAGTTTTCCATGGCTTCAGGATGCACTGGAGCTGGCTCACAGTCTGTTCCTTTAAAGCAGCAAACTGGTTTAGCTAGCACAACCAGCGCTTTGCAGACAACTCAGCAATTATGGGATCATATAACTACAGTAAGAGGCTGAGCTGCAAATTACTGTAATTACGAATATTTCTGTTGCAAGGCAAATTTACAGCCAGATATGTCATGTCAAAATTATTTTATTTTGTGGGTAATTCTAATTTTGCAATACATTTCTAGAACTTCATTTTCCTGTTAAACAGCATTTTAATTTGAAGAGTCTATTACAGTGGTTATGGTGGATTATTGGTAGAATTCAGAGGCAGATTATGAAATGCAAACATGTTCCGTTGCAGGCAAAATCCTGATCCCAGACAGAATAGCACAGTTGGAAATCGTGGTGAATATAGTTTTAAGGTGATTGGACAGGGTCTCGGGAGAGACTCAGTTGTCTCCAGTTCCTCCTGTGTGCCCAGATAAAAGGGCAGAGACAAATAGTTCCAGAGAGCTCAGCCTCTGGGGGTGTTCATCTCAGAAAACAGAGGGAACGAGGGGCGAGACTGCTCCCAATGCACATAGCTGGCTTCAATGCCAAAAGCAAGGCAGTGGGACTTTTGTATGACTTTCAGTAAGTCATTTTATCTCCCAGTGTCTTTTTTTTCCCAGTTCTTCACCTGTGCAGGGACCAATACAGGCACATTTCAAGAGGATACATTCACTGACAGCATTTAGATTCCCAGAAACTTTGGTAAAATGATCGTACTCATTAATAAGGTGGCAATTTCTCCATCATTTGTTTATCTCAACCAAACATCAGGTAATCTACGTCACTGCCAACAACACCTCTGACCTTAACTCCAGGATTTTGAAAGCAGTACAGACAGCAAAGTAGCAATTTCCACAGCTTTAAGTCTTGTAGAGCATATCCAGGTTCCAGCTACAGAAACATTTTTTTAAGTAGACCTCTCTATCTCCAAAACACCACCCTCTTCAAACTCTTCTTGAAGCTTCAGGCACTAACCAAGTGTTGCTGAAGGCGATATGAGGCACAGCCTGTCTTTGGGGGATGGCATGAACGAATGTATGGCCTTTCCCTGCCCCATCCCTGATTGACATTGGGCAAATGCGGCAGCTTCAGCCGGTTCCCCGGTCAGCACAGGCTGTGACCCAGTGCCAGTGGAAAGAGCTGTGACCTGGGGCCGCGAAAAGCAGGAATGACCTTGTCATCTTTGTCTTTGTATCTGGTTACATTAGGCTGCTTCTCTGGAGGAAGCCAGAAACCAACCCCCTTCCCTGCCACTTGTTCATTAGCAGTTAATGGGACGGGCTTGACCCTTCTTTCCCCCTGAAGCTGCCTCCCCTGTTGGTTGCAGGGGGCTTGAAGTATGCATGGCATGCAGGGCTGGGCTTTGGGGCATGCTCCCAGCCAGTCCCAGGTGGAGCTGGTGACCTGGGCTATTTTTTTCAGGAACAGCTGAAGGCTGGGGCCGTAGCTGGGAGTTGGCTGCAGCAGCATGCTGAGTTCAGAGGGCTTGTACTGCTGAAATGTGAGCAAGAGGTGCTATGAGATTTCAGCACCCTTAGCCTGGTTATGGAGGGTACTTTTGCCCTGTATCCCTAAAAGTTTGGGCCTCAGCATTCATCACTGTGATACTCAGGAGCTGTCAAGTCAAACAGCCTCTCCCTGAGAAATTATAACTTTGGTTCGTCTTCTTTTTCTTTATCAACTGATAAAGGCTGTAGTTTTACTTTCACTGAACACTGTTTTCCTGCTGGCTCAGGTGGCCAGTGAAATCTCTCATCTAAATTGTAGGTGCATGCAGATAGATCCAGAGCATGGCACTGAAGACTCAAACCATGACACGCAGCTGTTTTGTAGACCAGCCTCACTCACCACCTCACTGGTTCACAGCTGTTCCCTGCAGTTTGTGTTGAACTCACAGATTATTTTCACATACCTTATCTAGGCTCTAAGTCGAGCGGAGAGGCACTGACTCTGACTAAACAGTCCGCCATAGGATTTTCTCCTGCTGAAGTGTTTGTCCCCAGGCTAACATGAATGAAGCCTCTGTGATGCAGGCTTTCCTGCACAATGGCTGTACAGCCAAGCTTCTCTTTCAAAGATGTGACCTTATCTACAAACTAGTCAGTGACACTGAACCCATCCTGTTTCTGAGATACCATTTACAAGATCCTACTTCTTAAATATCCAAGACTTTATTCTAAAAAAAGGTTTTCGCTCCCAAACGCTGTAACATCCAAGGATCTCCACAGTGGAGATAGCCTTTGCTGGGTTCCTCGTTCCTGCACACTTTCAGAGAGCTGCTTTGTTCCAGCAGGGGAGACCCTCTCAGCAAGCGGGCCATGTAACCAGGCTGCTGGGAACAGAGGACTCTAACTGCAGTAGTGACTGGGAAGAAATTATTTTTCCAACACTGAAAGGATTTAACGAAAAGCAGAGAGTAAAATGGTCTAAGAAAGTACTGACATGTCGTTAAGTTCTGCGTTATGTCATAGCCAAATCACTTAGCATCAGTATTGCATATGGTCTGGCCTTGCAAACATCCCCTCCAATGAGACTAATTCCCATCAGTTTGACAGCTAAGACCTGATAGTCCCCTTCACAAGGTATCAATTATTTATTCTGTGCACTCCAAAAGTCAGTGGGTCCTTTTGATATGCGAGATGACTTAAATTAGCTGCTGAAGGACTACTGCTGCTTTTCAAGCTCCAGCCTCAGCAAGAGACATTCCTATCTCATTGCTCCTTATCTCACTCATTTCCTCATGCAACAAAGCTGATTAAGTGATTTCTGTCCCAGTGGCTCCTTCCCACTGCAATTCACCATCCCACACTTAGGCACATGCAGTCGTTTTGTGAGGGCAAGTAGGAAATCAGGTCACTGAAATGTTAGTGCTCCTCCACGAGATGCCGTCAATGATTTCGTCCAAGAGCTAGGCAAGAAGCTGGCTGTCACAGCATTTCCTCCTGATATTTCTCTGCACGGGCAACTTCTCAGAGATGTCCTTCCACTGTCAAGGAGGTCCACTCAAACCACCAGGCAGGGCATTACACCTGCATAACCATTGTCCTTCGTTCTCATTTATGGCAAACTAGATTAAATTCCTCGTGAAATTCACTAGCAATTACACTCCTAATTAATGTAAATAGCCAATTTAAAATACATCCAAGTGGACATATTTAAATACACTTACTGATCATTTATGTTCTATTACATTACATTAGGCTGGAAGATCCGTCTGCTATTAAGCTTGCCCGAGACTTCTCATTAAAGAAAATATTAACAGTTGTTAAAACACAGAATTTATTCATGCTAGTTATCTGCCTCAAGCAAAATAGCCAAATATTAGTTACCTATAAGAGTAAAGACAAAAAAAACTATACATGATCTCTTGTAAAATAAACCTTCCATTTCCTTGGAAAATGTGAGGTGAAAGCCTATCTGTTTTTCAAATTTTTGAAGTATAAATGAGATCAGTCTTCTTGATTTTGTCTCAAACCTCACATTTACACTGGACTTCTCAGACTCAGAGGTAAGTATCACGGTAGCTATTTTAGGTGTATAAAAGTTATTAATCTAAGGATATGTCTACAACAGAGTTTGTGTTTGCATAGGGAAAGTGTTTCTGAAATGCATCCCCCAGGCATCCCCGCTTTCCATACTATGGTTCGCGTCACAGAGTGGTCTCAGAGATACCACCTGGATCCCTTGCTGATGAAACTAAACCAAAAGTTGTGCCTCAGGGATACATCTGGCATGCTAAGGGGATAAGACTAGAGTGAGACCAATGTGTGTAGTGTGAATGTCAAGTTTTCAGCACTGCTTCTCCATCTCTGAAGCTGCTCCTATAGCGCTGCACTACTTGCTTAAGTGTACATGGCCTAAGTCAGTGCTAACCATCAAAGCTCACCTGCCATTGTGGAGATGTCTGGATACACCCTGGCTAACTTAGAAAACTCACTTCTTTGCAGTTCAGATTAGAGAAGATGACTCCACCCCAGGCATGCATCTATCTATAGTTCTATCTTCCTACCTATCAATTAGGACCATGCTTATGGAGGCAGCTTAACCTGCTTTCAGACTCCAAAAAGTGCTTTCACGAAACGTGTATCATCTGCAAGTAAGAATCTCTGCCCTGAAAAGTGAAGTTGCAGCTCATGAGTCCTGTCCCTCTTGTATCCTGGGAATGCCCAGAAACCTGTTTCCTGGCACAGCACAGCATGTTGTGTACGTACAAAAAGTAGCTAGAACTGCGGACTGGAGCAGCAACACTTCCTAATGATGCTGTATGCATTGGAAAGTAATTTCTGGAACCCGAACTATGTAAACAAAGTCTTCTACTGACCTCTTTCTCCCCTCTCAATTCCCAAACTTATAAATAACTCTTACTTCCACCTTCAGAATTTTTCCAGAGCTCTGCTGAGGCTTTTGGTCTGCCTATTTTTAGCTTTGCATTTATTGACAGTGGTTTCCTCCTTCTCTGCCTATTCAGGCTGCGGCCCAGAAAATGCAAAGGTTATTTGATTCCCAAACTGGCTTTCCATGGACAGATCTGTAATGTTTCTGAAAACAAGAAGAGAGGTCATCATTTCTTTCCATCACGACTGGCATATACATCCTCTGAGAGTCACCAGGGGAGCCATGCACTGTCTGCCCTCAAAAACTTCCCGAGACTTGGGAATGTGCTCTCTGATACCCAAGTGCAGTCAATCACCTCTGGGGAAGCCAGTAATGAAGGCTGCCATGCACATGTAGGAGGGCAAGATGCATTTTAGATAACTCCAGTCAAAAACTGTTATCACTAAATGCATAGGAAAACTCCTAGATTTTAACAATACAGATTAATTTTCCCATTTCTTGGCAGACAGCATTGAATCACTAGCCTTGTTCTGTGCACATGAATGAGATATAAAACCGTTAGTTGGGCAAATTTCTTACCATGAAATTGGACGTAGTGCATGATAGGTTGTGTGGTGTCGTGCCAATTTAGCATGTTTGAGAAGTGCAAACTTGTGAAGCTATATGGTATGCTCATATGGTTTAAGGAGCTTAAAGAAAGACATAGAGATCAATAAATCTCATGAAGTACGGATTTTCCGGTGTCTACTTTTATTCCCGTTAATCAAAAGGTGGTAAACCCCTCCAAATCATGGGTAGTTTTAGCAGAAGATTTTTCTTTTACAGTAGTAGTCCTTTCTTGTGGGGTAATAATGCAGAAAAATGGAACACGTTAATGTCACTTTAAGCTATGAAAAGATATCTGACGAACATAATAGTTTATATTGAACTTTTCTGTTTGCTTGATGTTCTGCATCAGGCACAGAACTTCAGACAAATCCAACAAGAGAGCTAAAATGTCAGAAAAAGCTGCCAATTGCTACAAAAATTGATTTTTCAGAGGTACGTGACATAAGGCCCAATTTTCAGGGATCTGCTTAAAGTGGGACACATGATTAAAGAACTTGCTGAATCAGAGATTTTGTGTACAAAAGACCAGTTATGCAGCTAACGGGCTGTGCAAATAGACTGTGTGATTTCCTCATGCAGTTGTAATTGCGTACAGAAGAGCTACACATTCATTGCAGCTACAACTTCCATGAACACTACCCGGGACAATATGACGCAGTATGGCAGCAGCTCCAAAGATTTTTTCACTCTGAATTGAATTTTAGTTTCTACTTTGTCTCCACAGGTAAGATCTGCCTTGAAAAGACAGTAATTTAGATGTGGTCTGTGGTAGATTGATCCTCCAAGACTTGAAGCGACTTAGACACTTGATCTGAAGGAGTAATTGATAGCAGTGATAGGTGGCCATCCAATCCTTGGACCAGTGAGAAGATGAGGATGATAGCACATTTTTTGGGAGAGTTTCATGACTGTTTCTTGCCAACAGAGGAATGCCAGGATGAGTTTTGTCCAAGACCGTGGTAGAGAACATACTCCAGCCTCTTCCAGTCTCTGCTCTGTTTCTGTTCTCATCCCTGGCTTCTTGTCCTGGTCTCCTAACCTTTCCAGCCTTTCCTATTTTTCAACCTGTGAGCTATTTATCCTTCACCTGACCTCTCCTCCCAGTCCTTGGTGCAGTCTCTGCAGCAGACCATCCTGCAGAGCCAGTGGCCTTACCTCGGTCACAGTCTCTGTTCCTCTTTCTTTTCCTCTCCTTGTGAGCCTCCTAGTCCTCAGACACTTACCCCACGACCTCCCATCTTCGTGCCAGTGCTTGTTTCCTCTGCCTTGGAGGTGGGCACCTCCTTCTCCATACAACCTGGGGAATAGTCAGGGGAATGTTGAAAGGCCAGGAGAGATAGACGCCATGTCCTCCATTCATGCACTGAGAGCCACCCTGGCCACCAGCAGCAAGACATGGTGACGGTGAGGAAAGACCTGTGGCCCTGAGCCAGATCCAGCCCACAGAGATGATGGTTCTTCAGTGTGTTTGGTATGTGGAGGCTTGTGAAAGGGTGAAGCATGCTTAAAGCAGGTGAGATCGTATCAGAGTTTAGCAACCACAGTCAGGCAAGGTGAGAATAAAACCACTGTCTCCCCAACAAACAAGGCCATGAGAATAAATTGATTAATAACCCCTACAGTAGTGATGAGTGGCACAGAAGGAACCACGAGGAAAGGAACAAATCTGCCTCTGAGAAAGGCTTTGATAACTTATGGTCAATGGGATTTTGGGCTATGCATTGAATAATGATGAATAATAGAACACTGAACACCAAGCTGCTCACTTGGTGGACACCATCCTTTCTGTACAAGGAAGGAGGCAAGGGCTCATGACTGGTGGGGGAACAGTGAATACACTGTGTATTTACAGTGACTGGAAGATATCACAGAAATCTGGCTTGAGGGCAAATCAGAGGAAGAAATTAGAAATCTAGTTGGTGGGGAGAGGTTGCACCCATGTAGCCTAAGATGGGAGGTACGAACACTCCTTTATCATACAGTTAATGAAGCCCAGAGGCTTCTTGCAAAGCCTGTAAATGAGATATTTCACAGTCAAGTTTCACACCAGTGTTTCCCAGATGTACCCCACTTTGCAGTCTTGTGCTCTTTCAGCATAGTTCTGTGTGTGCATGCACAGCATTGTATAGATTCAAAGCAAAGCCTCGTGCCACACCCACTGGGACGGACGATAAGGCAGAAGCATAAGATGTTTGCGGTATGAAATGCTACTGAATAAGCAAGCAGCTGTATACTGATCTAGCTTCTTTTTTTCCAGATGGTCGCAGCAAGCAGCATCCTGCAGAGAGCATTACAATGGTCAAGTCCTGAGCTGACAAAGGCTGAGTAAGTGTAATAATATCTGCAACTTGAAAGAAAGGATTGTACAATTCCTGCCAAGAGCAGATGGTAAGATAGTGTTCTTAGCCACAACTGATACCAACCTACTAGCAGGAACCACAGATCTTTATTGCAAACATATCTTATGACAATTGATGCAATCCTTTAATCAAAGAGCCTTGACTGTGCCTCTAGTTAATTCCCCCATCCAATCGACATTACTGGGCAGTGCCTGGTATGAGGCTTAGCCACATAAGCAGCTCCTAGATTCCTGTCTCTTGAAGATGCTGGCTCCTATCGTGTGTTACATCAGCCCAGTCAGATTAGATAGAGAAAGGGGCTTTATTCAGACTGCCTATCAGCAGTGCCTCACGTAGATGCTGTGACTCTTAAAGGATCAAAGGACTGATGAGTGATCCAGATCTCAGATGTCATGGCATCAAGAGATGTACTTGTGGCACAAAAATTAGGCAGATCCTCTGCTGAAAGTGCCTACTAGGGCCACAGCAACTACTTGTTCTAAACATCTTAACATAAACTGTGGCTTGGATTTTCCATGGGGGTCCCCTTTGCGAAATCACATGAGTTCAATGTCCCGATGAGCTGAGTAGGCACTCGACAAGTACTGCAGATCAACTGATGAGAAGCAGCTTGATCAGCTACTACAACCGCTCACAGTCATGGACCTGTGCCCTTAATCTAAACAAGGAAAACTACTTTAGCACAGATTAGCCAGCTAGAGCAAAGTTAGCTGCTCATTAGCCTTCATTTCAGTCTGAGCCATACCTTTAAATGCATGATCATATACTAAAGTTTAAAATATTCTTTAATATGAATGTTAAGAGGTAGCAGTTAGAACATGCTAGCATGCTAGCTAATGCATTTTTTACAGTAACACCTTTTGTCCTAAACTAAGCAAGTACTCACCAGCCATAAGGAAATCAACCCCAGTGTTTTATTTTCCACTCATCCTAGCTTTCCTTTTTTGCTATATGTGCACTCCCCTCTCTTTTCCCATGAGACTTTCCATCTTTTTGCTTGCTTCAGGAAGCTGTTGCTCTCCATCCTACCATACATAACACCAAGCCTGTGAAATCAAGTTTGCCCTTGACCATTCACCCTGAAGTCAGCAAAGAAAGAGATGGGAAAGGTGAAGAGAAGGGAAGGAGTATTTCTTAAGGAGATATTCCAGTGCTGTTTTAAAAAACACCCTCTACCCACAGTTTATAATGGGTAAGGGATAGTCAGGACATGTAGATGAACAGTGAAATAAAGCTGGAATAAACAATCCTCTCCAAGGGGAGAAGACGATTCCCATGCGGAGAGAATTCCAGACCCAGGCTGTCTCAGTGAGCAACAACCTGAAGTCTGTACAGACAAGGTAACTACAGGGCATTCTCAGCCTGGCCCTATATATATGCTCCAGCCAACCTCCAAGCATCCCCCCAAATCCCAGCACATGCTAGAAAAATCCTGGTGGCCTAAGAGAGAGCCCGGGGCTCATGTCTGGTTTAAAGGTCAACTCTGGGTGTCTGGAGCAATGTCAAGCTGAAGCATCTACCACCTTCAGGCAGCACTTGTTCCTCACTCAGCGTCTCTGTACACCACCAAACTTGCCCACTCAGCACAAGTCATCTTTTGTACTGTCAGCTAACTTGCATTCATTTCAAAAACCCACAAATTCAGAGCAAAAAGCAGCCTCTGAAATGCCAATCGCACATTTAAGAGGGATGCTTTTTCCTCTTCCATCTATATTGCTTTTAATCTTTACTGCCGTACAGTTATACAAACCATCAGGACTGGGGGTTGTTTACCATCGCTGCTGTTTTCTTTTCAAACAGATGAAAACTTTATCCTTGCAGATCAATCAGGCATAAGCTCAAGTGCTCCCTGAACCCACCTCCAGGGCTGCGGGCAAGGCGTTTGCCTTCCCCTTTCATTAGCTCAGCAGTTCCTAAAAACCCAAGTGCTTGTCTTTGATAGTCTGCACTCTGATTTATTGAGATTCACAGACAATACTGTTGCAAACACCGGTGGGGATAGAAAGAGTCTGCACATACCAGCTGAAAAATAACAAAGTGACATTCACTCCGAAATTGAAACATAATACATCTAGGGAAAAAAAAACAAACAGCTGAAAAGCAGATGTTCGAGGGCACGAGAAACCTAGAAAGTCAGAGCTCTGGAGGAGAGCCGTGGGCGACAGAAAGAGAAGGATGTGCTTTGCAGGGCAATGTGAAAGGTAACGCTCAGGGTTATTTCGACCTGATGTTAGGTGACCCCGTGGGCCAACAGGGCGACGTCAGTGGTACATGCTGGAGCCCGCTGCCCACGTGCTCACGCATGAGGCCAGACCATAAAATTGAAGGCACAGCAGCGTGAGGCATCCCCATGCTGGAGCCAGGCTGCAGTTTCCTCTCCCCTGAAGATTTTTGGCATATATATACCTACCCTACAGCAGTCCAAGTAATCCTCTCTTCACCCAGGTGTCTTCCTACCTGCCCATCGCTGCTGTGCCGCACTGTGACTGCGTTCTCTCCTGACACCGACAACGGCAGAAGTGCTTTGACCACACCAGCCCTTGAATTGGCCAGATCTGCGTAAGCTCCTTTTATGCCTTATGTTGCAACAGAAGAAATCCAGTCAAACAATAAATCAGAAGGTGCAATTTCTAAACAGTGGTGTGCTGCAACACAGTTGTAGGCATCAAAAAGGATATCCCATCTATAGAGCTGCTGATAGAAAACTATAGATCAAAATTTAAAATTTATAGCTTATAGTGCCATTACATTAGGGTTAACCTTCTAATATCTCCCTTGTGCTTCTCAGAAATGTAGAAAAGTACACTTCAAAGAGGTATTGATTTCAGTGGAATTCAAAGCAAAGCATGTGCTCAGGAGCTGGGCTGAGGCAGGACCTAAAATGTCTTCTTTGAATACTAGGGCTGGGATGTTTTATTTCAAGAGTATTTTGGATTAAAACACACTTACTATTCCTTAGGAGCTGTTCTGCACCGGGACACATTCCCTTCATCCTTCATCACCTCCACCGTGCAAAGAGAACTTTGCTGGTCAAAAATGGTCAGGGAAGCATCAGCCCCATGCAAGAAGATGTCTTCCTCTGTTTTCTCCTCCTCTATCCTACCCAACAAAGAAACCCAAACTGTCTGCATGAAGTCTGCAGAGAAGCTCTTGCACACTCCCTGTGGATAATCTAACACACTTGAATCTTCTAGTGAAATCAGGCCACTGGTGAACCCCTGTGACAGCTGTAGAAATTAGAAAACTCCAGTGAATCCTAGCCTTAAAGAGCTACTGGCAACTTCCCTTTGCTTCCTTCCATGCATCTGGGCTCCACACAGAGGGTAAGTACTCTCATTTCCCTTAGCTCATTAAATAAGAGGATGCTTGTGACATAATAGGGAAAAAAAAAGGAAAAGCTGTACTAAAAGGTAAGTCAAATGCACACTCTCTCTCCTGCTCACATCCAAAATGTAATATAAAAGGAACAAGAGATTTTGCGCTGAGATTCTTTTAATTTCTCTTTTCCAGAAGCTCAGCCTAAGTCTCCTTCTCCTTGATCTGCCATTGCTGGTTCCCTCTATCCAGGGCTGAGGTTCTTGTGTCAGACAGATGTGGACACTCTGTGTCCAGATGTCTGGACATCTGAATGTTCTCCCCATCATTTTTAACTTACAAAGACTTTACAACAGCTTCACTTGAAGCCCTTCATCTACATCTGAATCTCTTTCTGTGCATTTCTTCATCCTGGTGTTGATATTCCTAAAGCTGCATCTCTGTTCAGAGGGCTCTTGCTCATTTCGAGGAAGTTTTTGAATCATTTCCGATCCTAATCGCTTTTAAAAAAGCAAAATGCATAGAAAATGTTATGTATGAACATGGTTTAAGGCAGTTGGTGTAGCAACCTTTGATCTTCTCTTTTTTCATACTTTTCTAGAGGAGTCTGGGTAATGTCTTTCTGATTAAAGTTTTCTGAGATTTTTCTTTTTTTTTTTTTTGTTACATGATTTTATTCTCTGGCTAAAGGAGGGATCTGTGGGTTTTTTTCACGTTATTTTGATTTGCAGACATCTATCCCCTGTAACACTGAGCTAAAGAGTTCAAGCCTACCAAAGGCTCATTAGTCTTCACTACATTTTATGAACTCCTTTGAAGTAGTCCCTCGATGTCCAGGAAAGCCCTGGGCTCAACCATGTCTTGAAAAAAATCTGAAGATGACTCTGTGTTGATAAACATTCAGGCCCAAGACATTTGAAGAAACAATGTCCTCTTTCTCATTCCCACTGTGGTGAGCGTACGTCCGGCTGTGCAAGGGTCTGAACATCCCATGGCCCAGATTCCTTTCCTGACTTACAATTGTTTTGCTGTGTGACCTATCTTCGTCATCACTCCCCGTAGCCCTGATTGCTGTTGCCCTCCAGTCCTGGGAAAGGCACTTAACCTCTCTGAGGTTCAGTCGTGACCTCTGCAAAAGAAATTGCTTCAGAGCCGGAGACAAGGAGTGGTCTGGAAGCTGGAAACGAGCTGGTTTTGCTCATTAACAAGAGCTCAAAGGAGTTAAAATGGAGGATGAAAGAGTGTACAGTCTCAAAATCCTTCCTGTTGTCTGAATCATGCCAGCCTGCCAAGAAGTGGTGCCCTGTTACCTGGCATCTCTGTTTTCTGGCCCTTAATGAAAAGCCTGTTGGAGTTGAACATCTCCCTGCCACTCGGCAGCTGGCAGGGTCCCAAATGATGGGCAGCGGCTCACAAGACATTTCAGCTTTTTGCCCTCTGCTCTCTAACACCCAAATGTTGATGGGGAAAATATCGAACATTTTCATATGTTTTCATTAGTCCCAAGGCTTCTCCGGACAAGCCAAGTTCTCCCCAACCCTCCTGGTGGAAAACAGGGCTCTGCTGAAAAGCCCACCTTTGTGTGTTGTTTCATTGTGTGAATTAAACCCCAATTGCCTGCTCTTAACATGTCAGAATTCCTGCATGAAATCCTTCGATGCCAAGAAAGAATTTCTTTCCTCTGTTTAAGAACTACAGCAGGCTGCTGCAGGTTTCATGCTAAAATGTCTTTCTTTCTGGGAACCCATCATGTTCTGCGAGATTCGTCTCTCTAGTCATGCAAGGAAGGCAGATTTATGTGTCAGGGTTTTGAACATTTAATTAATAACAGCTTGCTCACCTGCAAGGAGGAGACTAAATGCAAGCAGCAATTACCTTAAAATAATTTTTCTATCAATAATCTCAATTTCTGCATTTTATGGTGTCACACAGATGCGCTTCTGCTTCCCCATTGAAGATTGAGATGAATTGGCTGTGGGAGAGAAAGCACATGTTTTATTTTAGCTCTTTAGTACATTTTGAAGCTAAACACAAACACTTTTACTGTGATTTCTCGTGTACAGGCTATTATTATTTATTCATTGTTTAGATCTTCCATAATGAGAATATATGGTGATATCTGATATAGACAGAATATTTCTTGAAAGTCAGTCCCTTACAATCTGTTAACACTGTCACACTCCTTTAGCATCCTCATTTTTAAGAATTTATCAGTTATGCCGTCAAGAAACTCTTGATTTCTTCCTAATGTTGCACCTTTATGGGTACCTTTCATTTAATTCATGATGGGGCTGACTGTTTCCTTGATATTCACTTGAAGATGAATAACAAGAGCAGGAAAGAATAAGAGAAAGACAATAGAAATAGAGAGTTCTTGCTTATATGTGATGGTTACTTGTCTAGCAGCAGCATCATTATGTCCCAAAAAAATCCCTAACATTCTGTGATTCTGTGATCCATGGAAAAAATGCTGTGAAAACTAAAATCCCACAACAAATAGATGTTTTTCCCACTAGAAATACAAAGAAAGTGTTGCAGTAGCAAATAATCCAGTGGCTTATAAAGATGTTCCTCTAACATTAAGAAGAAAAATACAGTATAAACCAGTTTGAAGTCAAGAAAGTATTACATTGCAGTTTATGGATGAAATTAAATCTCAGGCTCACAGGTTTTAAATTACAGTGCTTCTGATTAAAGTTACCGTTAGGGTAGGGTTTTTTTAACTTATATTGCCTATTATATTTCAAAGAAAGAAAAAATGTTTAGAGCATCTCATTCCAGCTTGCAATCCCTGTATTCTCTGCTTTTCCATATTCCTCCTGATTTGATAGTGCCTTTGAAAATATAATTAAAAGATATGAATTAGCTGAGGGTGAGCATTATGACCAGCAAGCTCGCCAAGAGGAAGATCTTCAAAACTGCTAGATGGGTGAGAAGCAGTACATATGCCTGATTGCATTATCACTCTTCCCAATAGGCCATTTACTGCTCTTGATCTGTGACAGAGCTCCCACTGATGTCAAATGAAGATGTACGCATTGATCCAAAGGGAAGTAAAGGCTCTTGCAGGAGGAATGTGATTTTTTTCCCTTGCTCTCTGTGTGACAGAGAATTGATCAAAGCATAAATGCTTGGGCTGAGGTGTTCAGGATGGCAAACTCAAGGCCTGATTCAAAGGGGAACTCTCTCCAGGATAAAAGATGTGGTACCCAGAGACAGCTGGCAGGTGGCCACCTACCAGCTATCTCTGATGGCCCAAGTTACACAGCTACATTACCTACACAGCATGTTTAGGGGTGAATTTGGTGCCTACAGGTAGGCTGGCGCAGCCATGGCACAAGTACAGACACATGATTGTTCACAGGTAGGGTAGATGAAGCCATCCTGTTGTGGGGAGAGATGAAAGAGTTCAGGCAGAAGGATGGAAGGTGTGTGTGCCATCAGTTCTCAGTGGACTCTTTTCCCTGCCTGTACAGATGGCACCCGCTGCTATACAGACCATGATCCTGCACCCAGTGGGGCTATGAGATCTCTCTGAAGGGCTCCTGTCCTTTTGGTTGTGACATCGTCAATGGTGAGTGCCAACAGCCAAGGAGCAGCTGGCCCCCTGGAGTCACAGCATTTAAGCCAGAGCTCTTCAGGAAAGGGCATCACCATAGTACTCCCCTGCAAACTGGGCCACTAATGCAAGGGGAAATGCAAGTTTTGGAGGGCCAAAAAGGAAGAAAGATAAAATTTATAGGTACCCCAGGGGTATCTCTACATTTAACCGCCACCAGCCTTTACTTGTCTCAGTGAGAAGAAACATGGGCACCATGGGAAATGGCTGGCTGAAGCTAATGAGGTGGGGACAGGAGTGCTCAGGGTCTGGATTTGACCCTCAGCAGGTTCGGGGATGGAAGCTCTGGTGCCCACTAAGGTGGTACCACTGGGAAGGAAAGGCTTCCTGCGCCAGGCTTTGGGATCCAGCAGTAAGGAACATCATTGCCTGTTGCACAGATCACAAAACCCAAACCATATCAGGTATCTCGAGCCCTTTAAAGACCATGCCCAAAAACTTTCATGAAATGGAAACCTGGCATTATGCAGGATTGGACGTGGCCAAACTGGTGAGGTGGGGACATTGTGCAGCAGCACAGCATCCCTCCTGCCATGGTAGCCCTTGCTCTACAGAGATTTTCAGGCCCAGCAAACTCTGTCCAGCCTCTTTGCGCTTTGAGTCATGTCTGATTTATCCTCATCCCCCACATGTACAACATTTGTTTGTTTCTGTAATATATTAAAATATGGTAACATTCCATACTTAGGGGGGAGCTTAGAGGGAGGGTAATGACTTACACATGTACTGTGCTACATTGGATCTTTTCCAATATCATAAATAAGAGGGAAAGCAAGATTTTACAGCTCAGCCATTAATGAGAACAGTCCACTATCACATATGGAAAGATACTTTAGTCAGTAAAAGCTGACACAACACTGATGGCATTTAGCTGTCCGGTATGAATCATCTTCATAGAATAAATTCCAAGAGAAAATATCATATCAGTGGTTAATTTGTAACCTCTTTATAGGCAGCTGCAAATAAACATTTGCATTGGTGTGCTCTGCAACAGGCTAGCACAGCTCTAGAAATAAGTTTATCAAACTCTAGGTACTGGACAACCACACTCTATGAAGTGTTAAGCCTTCTAGATATTCCTTTGCATTAGCTGCAGGTAACTCCTTTTGTGGTTTTTTTTTTCCTCATCTCCATGCCAGGTAGTTTGCAGAAAGAAAACCTAAATGAGCAGTACACAGGAGTTAGTGCTCCTTTAAGAAATGGACATAACTTCAAACTTCTTCACAGCATAAAAAAACCCCAAAACATCTGCAGGTAGACACTCAAAACTCTGGGATGGAAATAGTCTAGAAGGCAGAAACGAAAGTTCAACAGCCATCCAGCTCCCAGGCTGGGGTTATGCCAATGTCTCTATCACCCGCTTCTCAAGAGTATAGCACTGTCTTTTTTTTTTTTTTCATGTTTTTGCTGCTAACAGAAGTGCTCTTCAATCTCTCACACAAAATTTCTCTCTGGGCTTGTTTATGGGCCACACTCTCCAGGAGAGTGGTTATCTTCATTTGCAGTCTTGCAGAGCACCAAATCTGCTCTCATTGCCCTCGGACACCTAAGGCAGCACAGGTGGGAGCCTGTTTGAAGCAGTCTCCCTCCACAGAGATGTGTGGCTCTGAGGGATGGCTCAGGTCTGAATCAGCCCCAAAAGCGCCTGTTTTTTCTCATGGACTCGGGTGACTAAGCTCCAAGCATAAGCACCTCTGTAACATGCCTAATGTTAGGTGGTGAGAGTCTGGCTGCCAGCGCCCACGTGGGATGTAAGTGCCTAAACACCTGCGTGGATCCCAGCCCTTTGGCCTTCCCTAATACGATGGTTAAGCTTTCTGCCTGCCTACGCCTGCAACGCTGTTAGTAAAATAAGAGCTTACACTCATTGATACTTTCCGTAGCTAATCATTAACATCGCTTGCCTGCATTTGCCCGTGCCTTGGGAGAATCAAAGGACAAATTTTGCATAAACGTATTAGCAGAACCATCATGAGTAACCTGCTGATTTTCTTAGCGTTCGGCATGCCTTTAAACATCCTCCAAGTTGTGCCACTCCGAGCCAGCGGTAACTCGCACCACTGTAAGTACGCGCAAAATCTGAGTCGGAGATCAAATCACTGAGGCTCAGTCTTTTTTCACTCTTTTATTTGTATAAGGATAATTTCTTTCTTTTAACTGTTAAAAAAAAAAAAAATAAGTGTTTTTGGAAGCTGCACACTTTGTACTAGTAAATAACAAGTAGCTTTTAAAAGCTGACAAATCTGAATTTTTGCCTGGGCTTCCCCAAGGAGCTGATTTCACCCACGGTGAGCACTGATCTTCAACCTGCAGCAAACAGAAAAGCAGGCAATGTGCTTGTCACCCCTGTTACATACCTTTCAGTGGTATCACTGGGCCTAAATCTTTTGCCTTGGTGAAGAATGAGTGGTCAACTGTCCAGGATCCAGGATAGCAAAGGAGTTGTGTTCGCCAAATAACAGAAAAATGCAGAAAATAGAGGTAGAGCAGGAGAGTCTGCTGGGAGGTTTGAGCTTTAGGTAGCACAAAAGCAATTCTCAGATATGAGGTGACCTTGAAAGCCATTCAGCTCATTTTCACATGAGCTAATTAGCCCAGCTGGCTCCTGCTCATAGGAAGGAGCTTGTGCCTCTGTGTGTCTAACCTGGACTTTGGATAAAGCTATGGAAAATATTAACTCTATTCCCAAGACCTGGATGTATGGGGAGCAGAAATAGCCTGGATGTATGGGGAGTAGAAATAGACAGTGGAAGAAGAAAAAGAGAGGGACATAGCAATAAACTCACAGATATTTCTGTGTAGTGAGCACCATCTCAGCTTTTGTGCTGATTCCAGCAGATCAGGATGAGGGCTATTCTGCCACAGAGCTGTGGGCTCTCAAATGGTTGAAGCACTGAAAAAAAAACCCAAGCTGAGTGTCGCTAAGTAGCCACGATAAACATGGCAGAAGTACTGTCTCTGAAGCGCTCTGAAGGGTGACAGGAACAGGAACAGAAAGATCAGGCATACAGACAAAAGTAACTAGGTCGGTGTCTTGGACCAAGCCATCTAACTCAGTACAAACTTGTCTGAACCCAAGAGACTGCTGTCTAGTGGATCTGATATATCAGTGGAGACTGGCATGATCTCAGCCACAACTCGAAAAGGAGTAAAAAAATTTCACAAATAGCTGCTGATGTTAAACAAAAGAGTCACACTGACTTCCTCACTCTGCCACACTAGCGCTGGGAATTTCACCTGTGCAGGGACTGTAAAATATTTTGGGCGTCTGAAGCCTCTCGGTTCCTTTTCAGTTCACAGCTTTGCTCTGCAATAGTGTTATTAAGAAGCATGCAGCAATACATTTGCTTGAATATGTAATTATATTCTGACAAGATTTCCATATAAAGGCATGTTATTGATTAAATCAAAAAAATAATTTTCTATAGAGTCATTTCTATATGTTATGCCAGACCTCAGATTTATTTTGGATACTGCCAGCAGGAAACTTTGTTGATAAAATAGAAAATGGAATTTCATTACACTACAGAAAAAAAATCCTGAGATTTGCATCCAAATCATATTGGATTTTTAAACAATTCAAACACTTAATATCTCTTTGTTCCTTATCAAGATATAGTAGAAAGGAACAAATTAGCTTCCCAGAAATTGCCTGATGGTTCTAATACCACTGACATCAGAGGAGATGTCAAGCAAATCAGTCACCATATTCCAGAGGAATTACTGCCTGTGAACCAGGCTATTAGATGCTCAGCCTTCCCACACTCCACTTTGCAAAGATACAAGGGCTGGGGATTGACAGGAATACATCAGTTTTTCACCCAGACATTTTTCTCACAAATGGTGCCTAGCTAATTCATGGAGCAATTTGTACCCCTCCCTAACTTATGCAGTTTATTAGGTGCCTGAATGCTCTCCTTCTTTGATTAAGAGTGCAAACTTTGGGAGACAAGAACAATATTCCCTTTGTCTTTGTGCAGCACCACACACAAGAATGGGACTCGATAGGTAATTAGAATAATCACTGTAATGGCTTAGCAAACAGAATGAACTCTTGACTGCAATCGCACAGGATCGCTCGCCTTAGCTACTAGGAGGGTGCTGCAGAATCGAGGTCATTGTCTCTGCAGGTGATCAGCAATTTAACAATAGTGCACTGCACACGGTTTCCATCTCTGCGATAGCTAAGCATGCAGCATATTCTTTATGAATCTCACTGGAACGACTACAGATCTCTCTTTCAAATCATTCAGATAAAGAGAGATGTCTCGCTGTACCAGGAATATTGTTTTTCCTCCGGCCAAGTAATAAGTGAGGTGATATCAAGGATCAGTTCAGGGCCTTTGATCTGTAATCCATTAAATATGATTTATACCTCCTCACTAGTGAGAATTATTGTTACAGAGCCAAATGGATAGTTTCTGTGATGTCTCTGATGACATTTGCTATTTCTCATGGGGTCAGCACTTTGAGTCATTTTGCATATCTAGATAATGGGGGAGAAGAAGGATGACTCTCAAACAGGGATAACTGCATTTAAAAGGAAAAGCAGATGTATTCTGAATTCCTGATCATGATGGCTTCATCTGTAAAGTTAATGCTTGATAGGGCCTGCTCTAATTATGATTTAGATATAAGGTGAGTGAAACATTGGCTGGATTGCCAGAGTCAAAGGGTGGTGGGCAGTGGTTCAGAGTCCAGCTAGAGGAATTTGTCAGATTTTGATTTGGAGGCATGACCTGACAACAGGACAGATTGCCTCATCAGCGAGGTCATCAGTGGTACTAGGTCAGGGGGAGCAGTCAATAAGCTCTAGAGCAAGGCCATTGTGCACAGGGACCTAGGGAGCCTGGAAAGGTGATCCAACAAGAGCATTATGAAGTTGAGCATGAGAATGCAAAACCCTGTCCCTGGAGGGTAATAACCCTCTGCATCCCAGCTGGCCGGAGGCAGCCAGCTGGAAAGCAGCTCCACAGTGAAGGACCTGGGGGTCCTGGTGGCCAATGGGGTGACCATGAGCCAGCAGCACCTCATGGCAGCAGAGGAGGTCATCATCACACTGGGCTGCATGAACAGGAGCACAGGCAGCCTTCTAACCTGTGCTCCTTGTGCTGCATGTTAGATTACCAGCCCCACCATACACGAGCTGGTCTACTGTACCCAAGCATATTTTTACACCATCCATCAGATGCCACTCTGTGTGTGGCAATTCCCTTTCAGTTTCATCAGATGTGGTCTCTGCTTTAGCTGGGGTACTTCTTAGCTCATCTTGGTAGGTAACGAGGAGAGAGAGCTGTTCGGCAGACTGCGCTCACTCAGCCTGCAGATTCCTTTTGCACGAGCTAAGTTTGGGCACAGAGCTCTTAAATAAGCTCTTGAACTTTCCATTCCCTTTTTGGGCTAGATTATCCCAGAGGCTGAGGCAAATAACTACCTGACTTCTTTCATCAGCGGGGGATGTTCAGCATCTTGCAGGCTCAGGTCCTTCAGATACACAGCTCTGCCTGCTGTGGGGAGCAGGCCTGTTTTCAGCTGACATGGGAATTTGTGCCTGTTGCTCATGTGTGAGACAGGGAAAAACCCTCTATTCAAATCTACCACCAATGGGATGTCACAAAAACTATCAGACTAATGAGGCAGTTTATAACAAAACTGAGTCGAGACTTTTGTTATAGTCAAATCAGTCTCCATTTTAACAAGTCCCTGTAGCTTGTATGTGTTCATGATTATCATGGGCATGAATGCGGTCACTGACTCCAAACACTACCATCCGTTTGCATACCCCAACTTGGAGGCAGTCAGTCATAAGCCCCAGATCTGCTGAGAATCTGCAAATGGGAGTTAGCAAGTTCTCACGTGCAAATGCAGGGAAGTGGAAAGCATTCAAAACCACTTGGGTATGCTTGCATAAACCTTTTATGGCACACACTAACTGCTTGCGATTAAGTGAAAGGAGTAAAAACTAAATTGACCCCATGATTCAACAGCAATGGGATTTTATAGAGTATAGGGGGACTTCAAAACTGACCTCAAGACATGGGTGAGGAAGTCATTCACTTCTGTATGTGCGCTGAAGCACACACGGTAAGATCCACTCTGGCCAATTTGAGCACTTGTACCTAGGTGTAAGATGCGTCGTTTAATCTGCTCAGATGTGCACTGTGGATGCCTTTGTCTGACTAGTTGTCTGGTTTCATAGAGGAGAGCAGTGAGCTTGTCTTAAGGCACAGCTGCTTTCTGACTAAGAGAGATGTATGAAATAGGTCAGGGGAAAGGCTTTCTGAAAGTGTCTAACCCTGCCCTTTGACTATGAAGGGTTACTAGGTCTGGACAGATGACCCACTTAGTAATAGATTTTATTAGGAGGTGAAAAGAGATGAATCATACCCTAGTCCTCTGAGAGTTCTGTAGTGTCAGCCTTTAGAGGATTCCAGTAGGAGAGCCTGTGTCCCAGCACAGTAGTCTACACTTAGGTGAGATGTCTCTCTGGCTTCTCCTTGCTGGGGGTCCTTCTCTCACTGTTGACTTTGGAGGACGTCTTCAGTGGGTGCCTCCAATACCAGCACAAGCTAAGTGCTTGAAGGGGGCAAGATGCTTCCCAGACACTACAGGTCCAAAACAAAGCAGACAGGAGAGCTTCATTAGCCATTCAGAGTCTTGACTTGGATAAGAGATGTGACCCAACAAAAGAAGTTAAGAACCAGAAAAAGTCAGAATTATAGTGGGAGTTACTGGAAAAGCACTCTGTCAACTGATGGCCCAGTCCTCCAGAGCAATTGCCACGCATGCAGCCAAGTGGCCAAGCGGTTTCTTCGACTGCATGCATTGGGCAGGGTTTGCTGGATTTGATCCCTTTTCATAGAAAGATTTGCTATGCTTAGCAGTTGTTATGGCATCCTCTTGAGTGCAAATCATACAGTAAAAGTTGCAAAAGCAGTTTCTACTATAAAGCCTTGCTTTCATGGCATGCCAAAAATGTTGCCTTTTCAGCTGGGACGTTCCAAGGTTGATTGCAATCCAAAGGTCACTGCTGAAAAGTCAGAGCAGAAAGCTTTCGGTTACTTGTGAGCTGTGATTGTCCCTGTGTGTACAGGCAATTCACTAATTTTCAACTCCCTCTACCATCTCCTAAAGTGTGTACCACAGACCAGTGTGGTAAAGCCATGGCATGGGATAACATGAGCCACCAGAAAGAGCTGATGGATTGATCATTGTGTTTTCAAAACCCTGTCATGTTTATAAGTCTTGCTGTTAACCCAGGACCAAACCTGAAATGTCAGGGAAATTAAATTCTAGATGTTTTTCAAATCTTTTGTGATAAGGATATGTATGAGACATTGGTTTGTCTGACAGCGTGAGCTCTAAGGGGACATTGCATACAAAGTGTCTTTCAACATTGCATCTTTCCCATGGAAATCAGTAGTCATTCTGAAAAGACTTAAAAATGGCTTAAATGCTTTAAGCACCTAGAAGACTTAATAAGGATTTAAATTGGCTTTAATGCTTACATTGTGCTACCTTAAAAGATTTAAGGCAGCTTAAATGCTTATGTGCCTTAAGAAGTTAGGGTAACAATCACTTTGTCTACACAAAGCCCAAATAATCAGGATTTACTTGGTGAAACACTACAAGGGGGTCTTGAAATCACCTGTTCTATGAGGCTGCTCAAGATGTCTTCATTATAGGTGGCTTGACAGCACCTGCTTGTAATTTTGCTTGTCTGCCTAAATATCCACCACTTTTGCCTGGCACCCAGCACCTTGGTGTTTAAGGTTTATCCCATCAACTATATACCCTGCTGTGGGCCCAAGATAAGCTTTTACCTCCTTCTTGTATCTGTGGGCAACTGAGGCACCATCAAGCAGAGGGCTTTGCCCAAGAAGGCGTAGGAAGCCAGGTGCAATGCAGAAACATGCTGGGTCTCCCACCCACCAGGTCCCTGGGTGCTGAATCTCCCTGACTTCCCTACACTGGTTTCTCTCCTTTTAGAGAATGACCCTTAACTCAGCTCTATAAGCACAGATGAAACTGCACCAACAGGAGTGAGGACAATTAGTGTTCTAACTTGGGGGGCAGCCCCGTTTCTGTGGGATCCATCTACTTCCTTGTGGCCAAAACCCATTTCCACTTGAACTCCAGTCTCACTCTCCTTTCTGTTTCATTATACAGAAGCCATGAAGGCATTTTTTACCATTTATCTGACTCACCTTCTGAGGAGTCTTCTCCCCTTCCCTCTGAGAAGTCAGCTCTCCCCAGGAACTATTCCTCCTGTTAGAGTTTGGGACTGCAGTCTGGACATAAATCTGGGCAACTGGCCCTGTCTGAGCAGGGCGTTTCGACTAGATGACCTCCAGAGGTCCTTTCCAACCACAACCATCCTGTGACATGTCCCGCATGCCTCAACATCTGCTCCTCTGAGGATTTTGAAGTAATTACAGAGGAAGCTCATTTCTAGTGCCTAGTGTTACTAGTTGGCAGCAAAAATCCACAGTGTCTATTGGATAATGATTGCAGTCGGCCTGGAGAGAAGAGCAAACATCACGGGACGGGAACGTAGTGGGTCTGGAAGGCACAGCTCTGGGAGTTATCACTGGCAATCATCCTTGTTTGCATGCAGTCATTTGGAGTTACAAAGCCACTTCTTCCCTTCCTCTGACACATTTTCTTGCTTGCTCTTCTTGGAAATATCTTTTATACAAAACAGTAAGTGCAACTCTACAGAGTAGGACCAGCTCTAGGCATGGGCAGAGTGGACGGATACCCACGGGGGAGGGCTGTCCTGAAGCAGAGAGGAGGGCAGAGGCTAGCTCAAGGTCTGCGACCCTGCTCTTCACTTTGCCTGTGCCAAAGCCCTGGAAACCAGAGAGACTTAAGCTGTGGAAGGAGAGGCTGGGGTGTAGTGATGAGTAGTGGCACAGTCTCCTCCAGCAACAGGACTTGTTCTGTCCAACTCTCGTGTCCTGTGGGCAGACGTGGCAATCTCAGGTCTTCATCCAGACTCCTTCTTAGGTCTTTTTCTTTCCCCCTTGCCACTGCACAAGCCACTGTGTTCAACCTTGGCCTGGCTTTTGCCCCTGATCCTTGGGGTAACAACACTCAATTTTGCATGCAGTGCTGCATAGCTTAACCTGATAATTCCTCAGACAGAAATTACAGGGCCAAATTCAGCTCTGATGCATGGGTGCTTTGCTCCCTACATTGTTCCTCTGCAGCTTTTCTCCCCGAGGCCAGCAGAGCTGTATCAGCCCAGCCAGGGGCACATTCAGTGTGTTGGAGTTCATTCATTAGAAGTTTATTCTTCATCCTTGCTGGTGCAGACGCAGGGGGACAGGGAAACGCTTGGGTCCGCACAACTGATTTGCTGTTGCCTGGCTGGCTGCTGAAACAGCACGGCGCAGAAAGCTTCCCATGGGATTAGCCATGCATTCAGCGTGCCAGGAGCTCTTTCAGCTTTTAGGATGAGGAAAGCATCCTTACAGGCCATGGGATTTTCACAAAGCATGGCCAGGATGCCGTAACAAGGACGTGACTTGCTCTTCATGGGCACTCCAAGCAAAGGTTTGTCAATATTGCTAGGGCAGAGCGAACCTATCCATATCATTTGTGGTGAAAATTTGTTTCACAAATGTTGTTTTGAGTATACTACCAAGAAGTGGCTGTTTTCTGGCTTTTCTCCAGCTCCTGGGACACATCCCATTCCCCAAGCAGGCCATGAATGGAGAGTTACGTGGAATAGCCACAGCACAAATTCCTCGTGTCAGGTCTTCTGTAGCTTATGTTCCCTTTGTGCCAAATGGCAACAGGAGCTGCTTTTCTTCTGAAGGGAGGTTTCATATGTATGACAATCACTTTGGTATGTAAATGGAGCATTTACAAACTTTCCATATTCAATGTTATAGTTAATATTTAATAGTGGTCATTAACTATAATAATTGTTATGAAGATGTCTTCGTCTTTTCTATTAGTACTTAACTTTAAAGTTACCTACTACTGCTCTGATATGACTAACTTTTCCTCTCCTTTTTTTTCTTTTTTTTCTTTTTTTTTGTAAGCGGCTTTAGAGGAGCAAGAAAGTGCTGAGTGTAGATGTTTATCCTAATGGCCTTATTATGTGTGCTTTAACCTATGACATAGACATCCACTGTGTGGGCTGGGTAACAGGTGATATACATTCAAGTAAATATATACACACTGAAGAAGAATGTGGAAACTCTTCTAGGGTTTATTTAACATGGTAGAGAGCTATGAGGTTACTAACCATCCAGAAAAACTAGAGAAACTAGCTCTGATTCTTTAGAAAGAGCAGATGAAGAGGACTTTAAGTGTTTTAGAAAATAATGACAAGAAGAGAGTGCTCCAAATAACTTATTGGCTTCAAATTTTGCTGCTAAGCTGCACAAGTTGGGATCCAGTTTCATTTTGAATAGAGCCTTTCATGCAAATCACATCTCTGTATGCTTCAAGGCTCTCATTAGAGTGTTATGACCAAGAGAAAAGGAAAAATCAAGGGTATGAACAAGTGTGGGTTTAGATAAGCTTTGAGTAAGATGGGAGAGGCAGTGAAGCAGAGAGCTAATGTCATCTCCCAGCAGGGGTCAAGAATTTAAGCTCAGTGTATGCAGGATGGGTGGGCCCAAAAGGAATGCCAGATGATTTAAAATAGCAGATGGAGCTAATGTACAGGATGAGCTGCCATAGGGGAGCACACAAACAGCTGGTAGAACAAGATTTTTTACTGCCTTTTGTTCAAATGAGTTACAAAAGACAGGGGAAAATATTTGGAGACGAATGCAGAGGGGACAGATTTGTGCAGACTTAACTCGGTTGTTAGATGGGCTATCTTCTGGATCATACTACCATATGATTAGTTCTTGAATTAATTAGAGGAATAACAAGTGGCCCATCCTCCCTGTGGTCAGTGCTCTGAACCTCATTAACAACAGTGCACAGCCCATTAGAGAAGGACTTGCAACATCAAACCCTCTAAAAGCTTGCTGGTGAGCAGGGTGAGATCTGGGAACATTTAGCAAGAGCTAGAAACATCCCGCAAGATAAATACTTACTCCTGCAAGGATCGGACAGCATGGCATACAGGAAGGACTTCATAAGTCATCTAAGCCAATTGAGAATACCAACACATTTTTGCAAGCTAGCTTTTCTCACTCTGGAGAGTATTGGCATTGCTTTGAGCTGCTTGGTGCTCATAGTCTCGGGATGTGTTGTTTCCCAAGGGCTCAACAAGAGAGGACTTGCAAACTGCTGATAGCCAGGAAAAAAAAAACAAGCAGTAACATTTGACTTTGCAGCTTATTTCCTTAAAGAGGTGGTTTGGGGTTACATTTCCCCATTAAATTTTCACACATAACTACATAAGTATAATGGGAGTCATGTCTGCATATTTAGAAAGAAATAGATCTCCAAGGAGGTTATGGATTTGTCATCCCCGCGCTGAATCTCCGAGAACGATCCTTCCAGATCATAATGAGATATTGCATCTGCTCATGGAGACAAAGCCTGCCCCTGGACGCATGTCCAGCTTTTCTGAAGGAGTGAAGAATAAAGTCACGTGTAAGTAACGCTTCTGCCAGGACTTGATGGGCAACAGTGAGGGCTGGGTTCAAGTGTAAGGGCATCACTATAAACACTTGATCCTGAGCTCAGAAACAGCAACCTGGGAAAAACAGGTTAAACTGTCTGATTATCAGTCATTCTCAAATAAGAGCCAAAGAGGCAATAAGAAATGCATTTATTAAAAGGAAAAAAGGAAATTTGAACAAGGTAAGTAAACAGCATCATAATAATGAATGCCTAAACTGTAACACTTTCACTTTCTCTTGCTTTGGGATATAACTGCTTGGCAACTTTCCCGTTCCTGCGTAACCTTCACGGGTGGTTTCAGAGTTAGTCTTGCAGGATAGCAAGGACTTACGCAGCTAAGAGTCCATGTTCTGCCCTGCACCCCTTCCTGCTGGCTGCTCCTGCAAAAATGCTGCAGTATCTTCCCTCTGCAGCTGTGGGATTAGGTGTGGGTGAGCCACTCATCCCAGGCTTTTCTGCCTTCAGTGCTATTTAAGCAGCACATACACAGCTGTTGCAGCTCTGGCCACGGGGCTTCTTATTTCACCCAGTAGTGACAGAACCCCCACATCTCAAAGTGGGATCATTCCTAGACCTTTTTTGTCTGTTGACATACGTGCTGGGCCCAGTAATCATGTAAATGCCAGTCGTTCCTGGAATCTGTCTAATCTATCACTTACAACACTCCGTAATGAAAATCATTCCCATGCGTGAGGCATTTGCTGTTAGTGTCACAAGAGAAACAAGAAGTCGTACATCTATGGACATGGCTCTGTACACAGTCAGAATGAAAAAAAAACCCAACAAACATCTGCTCAGTTATGGAAATTGGGGAGCACCTTGTTCTGAAAAAGCAGCATTTCTTTTTGGGATGTTTATACTCTCTGTCTTTCATTTTCATCTGATGTCACAGTGCTCTTGTGTCAAATAAAAGGAAGTAATGTGTTCAGCTGGAATTCTCTGTGTTACTTTAGCTGACATGTTTTATATTATCTCAAGTCATCCTGTCAGATTTCTTCATATTTACCATCACTCTCACCTGAGCCTTTTCATCTTCAAGTCCCTTCCACTCCTCAAATCTTTTTGTTGCTCTTTCTATACTCCTTCAGACTATTTTGACCTCATCTCTGCAGTGTCTCACAGGTTTTTCTAGTTTCAATTAACCTGATCAAATTGATGTCTTCAGCATATTTCCTCTTCTCTTCCCCTCCTCTTGCTCTGCCCACCAGGACACCTGTAGCCATGTGCTGCCTTTGCCACATTGCCAGTGAACTCTTGCTTTACACTCTTGTTGGCAATTTTTATCCATGACTGAATTTTACCCTCCGGTTTTCTGAGGAGCATTTTTAAAATGCTACTGAGAATGTGAGCCTGTTTTTGAATCTGTTCTGCTGTTTATGGCAGGTGAGCTAATAGATGACAGGGAGAGGCACAGCCTGCCCTTGCAGAAGTCATGCTGATCTGCTGCTGTCCTGCTCTATTCACCAGGTAGTGTTTCAGTTATCAGTTCAGCCAGTGCTTCCTGTTCCTGATTCAAGACTTCCTGGTCCACAGGTTTTATTTTCAAGACTGGTACAATCACTGTGCATTGGAGGGTCTTAGCAGTCCAGAGAAAAATATCACAAATTCCTTTAGGACTTAGGGGGGAATGTTTTTACTGGCAACTCAGTCTGTTACCAGGTCCAGTCTGTGGTTGGTTGATACACAGTACAGGAAGGAGGAAAGAGAAATGAGCCTCCAAAGTGTTTGAGCTTTCAGATCCTGCCTCAAAGGTCATGCCCAGAGAGCTTGGGATTGTGAATTAGAGTGCTTCTGGAGGGAGAGGTGGCTGCCCAGAGGGTTTCTGCAGAAGCGGCACCTTCTGGTGATCAGAGCGTTTAGTTCCAGGAGCAATGAGGACACTGGCCAGCACAGAGGTGAGAAGAGAACTGACGAGTGTCATCAGGCTTTGCTGGAAAGATTTGCCATACGTGCTTCAAGCGGTTCATTCCTTTTGCCGTAGTCAAGGACGAACACATCAATT
The DNA here is from genome assembly GCA_013396935.1 of Baryphthengus martii. NCBI lineage: Eukaryota > Metazoa > Chordata > Aves > Coraciiformes > Momotidae > Baryphthengus > Baryphthengus martii. The sequence continues at coordinate 541,777 of VWZK01012749.1, forward strand.
CCTCTTGTATTGTTTCTTTCAGCCTAACAATTATATCTGTTTGTCCTGATGAATTTGCACATGTTGAATTGGAGAGAGGATGTACCTGTGATCGTGGGGAGCCCACAATTGGAAACCTCCTGCATCATGATTTCTCAGTGGATTCACACAAAGGATACGATTTCTAGGGGGTTGGGACCCTAGTGTGGTTTGTGGCTACATCCATAGGGGCGAGGTGCACAAGCAAGAACATCTGTGTGATAGCTGGAATTTACCAACCAGAAGCTCTCATGCAGGATACTTTATCCTGTGAAACACTTTAGGACAGGACACATTCCCACAGAACACAGCAGAAGCCATCCAAGGACGTTGCCATTCTAACTCTGTAATTTCTATTCTTACAAAAGTAAGGTCAAAGCCACAGAAAAAAGTCTACCCCTATGTGCACCTCCTGGCTACGTGGTTGTTGAAGAATAGGATTGTGTTTTTCTCATTTTTCTCTGTCTTGTGGACTGTCTCTTTCTAAGAGATAGACAGAGAGGACTGGTACAATGCACACAAAATCCTCATCACTGTAGTATTCAAAGGTTTTGGCTTTACTGCATCTCAATAAATAACTAAAATGTTCCATCAGTCCAGTAGCATGGGGAGTGAGAACAATGAATGAGCAGATAATTAAATGTCTTGTCTTTAAACAATAAACAAAGTCACTTTCAATAGAGGCTGCTAAACCAAGCACCCTTGCTCATCCAACATGTTTTCCGGGCTGTGTTTGGTATCCTGTGACAAGTGATTGTGTGGGGATACTGCTGGGTGCAAACACCAAAAAACCTCACCATATTTATTCTGTGATTCTGGCTCACTAGTCCCAGATATGACTTTTCCACTCCTGTTGAGAGCCTTAGGGATCATGGATAACCCTGTTCAGCTCCGCTCTGGGCCAACACAAAGAAAAAAACAATACATAGGTAGCTCCACATAGGCAGGAGTATACCCTTGTCCTGTGTCCCACAGGAGAAGGAGAGGAGCCACTTTCCATCTCCCCTAGGGAAAAAGGTACTGTAGGCGAAGGAGAAGCATCCCCTGGCCTGGCTTCACCCTATAGATCCTGCACTGGGCAATGATGAAGTGCTCAAGAACAGCCTCCAGAGCCAAATACAAGACAATGGAATTTGAGAATGAACCATGAACAAACCCCAAAACTCTTCTTCAACTGGCCTTTTATCTTATGACTTACATGTCACCAAACATTATTTTATTTTATTTTATTTTATTTTATTTTATTTTATTTTATTTTATTTTATTTTATTTTATTTTATTTTATTTTAAAGTGTTGTGCAACAAAATTAGTCAAACCAGTAACTGAAAACTTTAACCTCAAGAAGATAAACAGGATACAGACGGAAGAAGATAAAAGAGCCAACTGTAAAAGACAGTTGTGTCTTGGTAATATACAATAATATGTCGCACATCTCAACAAATAAAAGCAGATGCACCATTTTGACTTGGATATTTATGAAAGAACAGCATAAAAAAAGAGAAAAACCATAGAAGGGTTAAATAGCGAGGTAACAAAAGTTGCTAATTATGCTTTACTTCCAGATGAGTGAAGGCTGTAGGGAATTATGCAGGGACTTAACAACTCATAGTCACCAGAGCAGCACAATACTACCTGAAGTCCCCAGATGCCAAATGCAGCCTGATGAGTGCTGAGAGGAATGCCTCGAAAACTCAGGCATACCTCTCACTGGGTTTGTCTGAAAACAAAAGCAATGGGGATCTCCTATTTTTCTTTTATGCTGCCTCAAAGCTCCCCATCAACCATGCAGCTGCCTGCTTCAAACCACTCCTGAAAACCCCTTTTGATTAATTTTTTTTTTTTTTTAAAGGTGGCAGAGAATAGTCTGCTTGTACTGCTTTCCTTTGTGGTCCTGTGTCTGACTTTGTTTTACACCTTGAGCTTGGTGGGTTTGCTCTATACATCTGCAAAACCTGATTGCACGCAGGCCTGCTCCATTGGCCATGACTTCTGGCCAGATATGAATAAAGTTGCATGAAACTGAAGAACACCACCTTGAGAAGGGAATTGAGGATTTTTTTTTTTCAAACTGTAGTGTAGAATTAACTGACTGCCTTGGAGAAATCATTGAGATAGGTGGCCCTCAGTAAGGATGAGGGGGTTAGAAATCAGAATCTGTTATCTTCTCTTTCTTAAAAAATAACTTTTAATCTCATTTTTCCAGTGTTACAAACCAGTTGTGAAGGGAGAGATAAGGGAGTGTCACCTGAAATATCACTCCTTAATTGTCCCTTTAAATTTTTCTTGCATTTACCTTTGAAATATTTGTCTCTGATTACACTCAGAAATTGAACAGGAGGGTATATGGATTGTGGCTCTATGAGATGACGATTGCTCCTATTCCCAGCTAAATCTGTTTGGCTGCATCTGCCAGTTACACCAAATACTTTATGATCCCCCTTATTTCAAATTATGGATCTGTTTCCCAGCTATTTGGGCCAGTTGCACAGCAGTGCTCCCAGGGAAATCCCAGGTTCAGGACAGAGCTGCACCTGCAGTAGATAAGAGACCAGCAGCGGTGACTGGAAATTTCCTCCTGAGCCTCCATCTCCCTTCCAACTTCTCTGCAGCCTTATAAGCAGAGAGGGGAAAAAAAATTCTTCTCTGGATCTCCGGCCGACTGACAGGCGTAATCTGGTGCACATCGCGGTCCCAGATTGAAGATCGCATGTGACCCCTGTCAGCCCCGACATCTCCCGCCAGCTGCCTCCATGGGCAGAAGTGAGAATGTTAATAAACACCCAAATGAAAGGAAGTTGTTGGGTTGTAATTAACATATGCCATTAGTATCTGTCGCTTTGGCCAGCCGCAGCAGACAGGCTGAACCCATACATACAAATGAGTGTCTGCCTGAACTGCGCGGAGGGGAGGGAGAGATGATTTCATTGTGAGCGTCTGGTGCTGTCAGCAGCTTTAAATCACACGGGTACTTACTAACAAAAACAGTAACGACCATTGTGTCCTGGAACAATAATACGGCTTTTAAAACCTTGTTTAATTCAATAAACAGTTCTAAATGTTTGCTCGCCCGCTTCTTTTCACCAGAAACGCTTAATTTGAAAGATATTCCAAAGGGGGCAAACAGAAAGGTCTGGCCCACCAAAAGTGTTTTCGGCGCGGTTCGTCTGCCCCTGTGGCCTTTTTGCAACTCTTCCAGTGCTGCTGCCAGCAGGACAGGTGATGGTGGCGGTCCTGTGGGGATCACATCAACCTGCTTCTGAGGAACTCATCAAGGGTTTTGGAAGGTTGATAAACGAGCTTGGAGCAACTCACGCTGGCCGGAATCATTTTGCTGAAGCAGTAATGATGCTGTTCTGTTTTCATTATTTAAAACCACCTTTGTACGGCTGTGGACTGCCTACCTCACCGGTGCCTCTTTCTTAGGAACGGAAAGATTAAAATGCACAGACAAGCCCAGTCCTATTGGCACTGCTGGAGACCTCCCCATTAATTGCTATCGCTCTCTCCTAGCTCCCATAAGATGTGTCAGGAACTGAAGGCTTAGCGGGTTTTATCCTCTCTAAAAAATAAAGCCTCTGTGAATTCAGAAAAATAATGTTAATATGTAACCCTCAAATATATTGCTGGAAGTTAACTGTAATTCTCTTTTTGACACTGTCTTAGTCCTCCTCTAGGTTTTTAAATGTTTATTTATACAAGCGATTAGTTCAAGTACCATCGCTACCAAACCCAGTAGATCTAGGACTGCAAACGTGATTCTGCTGAATTGCTAAACTGTGGCAAAAAACAACAAAGTCAGAAACGCCTGGGCTGTGCTCCAAGACACGGGATTTATATGATCACATTCTGCATCTTGGTTCAGTCTGACAGAGCATTTTCCTACTTTCTGTATTAAAAGAGCTTCAAAGGTCTCTGCAGGAGCTTCTCTTTGGAGGCATTTGAGATGGCAGATGATAATTAGATATTTCTATAGCGCAGAAATTATTTTCTTTGCATTTCCTAGTTCGCAGGCAGAGCTGTGATCAGCAACCCTGTCTGACTCAGCCTCTCATCTTCCTGCTTTTAAAACCTCACAATTCTCCTGTTTATTGACTTTTTAAAAAAAAAAAAAAAAAAGTCTTGCTGCCTCTGAAAAATCCTGTTCTGTTATCCTTGCCTCCAGCTTTCTGCTGCAAAACTGCTGCTGTCTCCAATGGAATTTGTGTCTGAGGAGGCACTGCAGAAAGCCAATAGGTTTTGTCCTTGGTCAGCAGGTCCAGCTGGGTGCAGCTGATGTTCCTCAAATGTCCTGGGAAAAACTGTGGGACCGTCCCCTTCAGCTGGCCCTGCTCCAGGGGAAAAATCAAAGACCAGATGGATGAGAGAGCTGGCAAAGGAGTTGTTGGGTTTGATGGTTTTCCCCAACTTCCTAATAAAATCCTTAGAGGTGGTTGTGACAATACATCTTCCCCTGCATGCAGAGATGGACCAACTGGCTTGGATGTGCCCAGCATCACTGGGTGCACAGTGGGACTGCAAAGTGAGGGCCTGGCTCTCCAGCCTATACATCTTTCATCTTAGCCCTGATGTAATTCCCCCATTTTCCTCCTATTTAACATCACGGTGTGGGAAGGAGGCTGGTGCAGCCACTCTGTATCACAGGGACCATGCTGTGGGTGTCTTCACCACACTTCACCATACCTTCATCAGTCAGTGCCCTCTACTGGAAAAAAAACCCAGGCTGCCACCCTGGATTCTCCAAGGGCCCACCACCAGCTCCTGACCTTACCTGGAGCTAGAGAGAAGTGGGGGGGAGGGACAACGGACGACTGTACTCACCCTGGGGGATCACAGGGCTACAGTCAGTATGACCAGGCTTCCTTTGGTGCTGCTGCACATATGGCACTGGAAAGGTGTCTTCAGATGGAGACCTCAACATGTTGTCAAATTTTTGGGTGGAGGAATGCCCCATAACGCCGTGTCATGAAGCTGTCGCTTCTTGCCAAAAACCAGCAACGGCAGTTATCTCACCTTCAAGATACAGTGGGCTGCGGAAAAAAATACTGATTGGGCACCAGCAGCTAGAACCCAGTTCTTCTGAATTCTTCAGCCAGCCTGGGAATGCATTTCAGAAGCCTTTTTTTAACATCAAAGACTTGTGCTGTGTGTATTTACCCCTGCATGAAGTCCCACCACCTGTAACAGGATTCCCAAAGAGAAAATTCTACTGCTTTAAACTAAATTCCCAGATCAAGACCTAAATCTCACGGAGCTTTATGGAAGCCGGTTTCATTTGATTTATCCACAAAAACTGTTCTCTGGATGTTGCAAATTTCCTTCATTCTTTTGGCGATGCTGTTTTGACTCGGAAAGGTGCTCCACCCAGGGGCAGTTGTTCAGCTATACAGATTTCAAAAGCATGAGAAGAAAAGATTTCCAGTGAAAAGTTCCATTAGGGAATAGATCTAATCTTAAAATATGTATATTCATCATTGCTTAATGTATTTAGTGCAGTGCCCAGGGCAAGCCATTATATGAGGTGGATATACAGCTCCAGTCTTGTGGTTTTTGCTTTCCATGGATGCAACTTCCATCTGTCTGAGCCAGGGCTGCCATTGTCCTGCTAACCCCTCAATCCCCATGCTCCCATCTCCAATAGGAGCCAGCACTTGGTGGCTGCTCGGTGCTGTGACGTGCACCGTCACACCTTCTACCAGTAAGAAACATCCCTTGCAAGTACTCTTTTCTGCCAGCCTAGCTCAGTAGCTCACCCCACCACTGTGGACAAAGTGGCAACCAAAGTGCTGTGAAGCTGCACCTTGGGCTTCACATGGCACTCCCGCGTGATGTCCTTGGGTCCTGTGGGCTTTTCTCATGCTCCAATTTAAGCAATCTTCTGTATGAGATATATAGGATCAATCCTTACATTTTCACCCAGTAGTTTCCACATATTCTGATTTCATGTGAGTTTTCTTCAGGTTTTTTGGGGAGCAGTTTGGCCAAGTTGAATGCAGTACCAGGGAACAAGCAGATCTGTTAGCCTCAGAAGGCATTCAATGTTTGCTTTGCCTTTATTTTGCATATTTTAATGTATCCCAATGTGTTTCTCCATCCAAATTTTTGCCATAGCTAAAAATACGCATTTATAATTCCAAAGGTAATGAGTGATAAGCCCTAACACAGTGGAAACTAAACCAATCATGCTTTTCCTTAATATCAACCATCTGCTAGAAACAGAGGACAGGCAGATACCTGACAGTTTTCTTGAACCGATGCAGCTGCACAAGAAAAATGCCCAGAAAGGCCCATTTGCAAATCTGGACTTAAAACTTCATGTCCTGTGTTTGGCGCCTTTGTAAAAATGAAGCACAAAGCGTACCTGTGAAAACCTCCCAGTTTCTCTGTTTTGGGACATTTTCCCCCAGAGCTCCACTGGACACTCTCCTGGAGCTGGTGTCTCCAACATCCCCCCAGGGGGAATCTGCAGCTGATGTTGTCACAGGCAGACTTGAGCACTGGAGAAGCTGGGGTGAGAGCACCTTCCCCGCGAGATGCCACCTCTACTGCACCACCAAGAGATACTGATCTGGTAGGCAGAGCCCAAAACAGGGCCAGACCTTGTGCAACAAGGAAACTAGGTTTTATTCTGGAACTAATTTTTTTCTTGTTGTTTTGTTGGCTTTCTTTACAGAGAAAAGGGGGACTTCAGGAAGAAGGGGGGAAAAAAGTGCCCTTTATACTGTTTAATTCCCTTAGACAAAACTAGAAGGTTATGGAGGCTTGTACAAGAAGCCGAGCAAGAAAAAAATACAGCAATTTTAGTATTAACATCTTTTCTTTATTAAGTTCTTTGTTGTTGTGAAGAAAAGCTGAGAATCTTTGTGACTTGTTTGTGTTTTTGTAAGACAATCATGTATCCAGTTTCCAGTCTCTAAGACTCACAAATTAAGTGCAAGTATCACAGCGTGATGGATCTCATAAGGCATCATCATCTGGAATCACAGGATTACATAAAAACATTACATTTGATTTTATGTAAAAGCATACATTTTCTTTCCAAAGCTGTGACTCGCATATATACAGAGAGAAAAATAATGTATATCAACAGGATTTCTGTAGAAAATGAGCACTTTTTAAAGATAATTTCCCAATTTGAAATGGCCATTACTCATGCTTTCTTGCACACTTGGATGTGACAGTACCACTTGGTAGCACACAGATGTGAGCATGACAACTTGAAAACCCCAATTCACATAAGAGAAAATCAGTTTTAGCAGATGCTTTCTTCCTCTGTGACGTGGTCATCTGCCATGTGAGACACGTGGACATATAAGTGTGCATTTTTAAAGATGACATAAACTCCTCTCCTTACATCCACTAATCAATTTCTTAGCTTAAACACAGCTTGCACATACATAGTCTTACAGCACTGGGAGATCCCATGTTTCTCCCAGGCTAGCAGAGTGTTATGAGCCAATTCTTCCAAAGGGAAAGTTGAATCCTGTACCTAATCTGAACTTTATTAAGGTTATTTGTGTAGGAAGCCTTAATTTCTCGCTGCCACACTGGAGAACCTCCAGATAACTTGGCTTCTTCCATATCGTATGCGCTCATTGGCTTTCAGAAACCTCACCTCCTTTTAGGATGTCGCAGGCCAGGTGTTGAAAATTGCTGGCCACCTTTGAAAACATAGCCCTTTGGTGTTGACTGTGCGTGAGGATGACCAGGAGGGTAGCAAGGTGAGGGCTGTGGCTGTTGGTGGCCAGAGGAAGGAGGCTACTGGTGGCTGCAGTGCTTCTGTGCTGCTGGAAGCCCTTCATTGGTTGAGTCTTCCTGGGAATACAAGGGCAATCTAAATTTATAATGTAGCAAAACAAGCAGGAAAAAAACGTACATACTTTTGAAGGCCCTTTTTCTGCCTCATTAAAAAACTGAAAGGGACACAAATGAGGTCTCACTGCTCAGTCCCTCTAATCTCCTTAACTTTGTTGTGAGTTTGTTTGGGTTTTTTCCCCCAGTTTGTGATGGTGATAAGTCCTGACAACCATGAGACAACATTTCTTAGTCTCTGGTTTCACAGTCAGCAGTAAAGGCTGAGGAGCATGAGCTGTGCCTCCCTCCAGGTTTGCCGGGCTGGAAACCGACTTCCTGCTGCATGCATTTATCCATGTACTTAGCCAAATTCATTGTTTTTCCATGCGATCTCCAGCATGGCCTGCATCTCAAGTGGCTGCAACTCCATACCCGAACTTAGGAAAAAAAGAGTAAATTCTTTTGTCATCATGTCACAGAGGCTGCTGGTGCTCAACAGAAACAGAAAAGCCCCCAGTGGTCAGGCAGAAGAAGAGTTATAAATGCCATAGGTTGATCGCAATAATATTAAAGAGCTGTGTTCTCCCACAGTGTTTTATATACACGTACATATATAATCCAGAATTTATTTCACCTTTCTGGATGATTTTTTCATATACATATAGATCTGGTTTGACAGTTGTTTCTCCCTCACATTTTGGAATGCTTTGGAGCCACAAAATTTCATTTCTACTCAGAGACCAGATGTGTCCTCCAGTAACAATTACATAGCACAGAGTAATAAACTTCTTGTTTAGCCCAGTAAATCAAATTGTTTAATCAAAGAAGCCAGATTGTTATTTCTTCACTGCACATTTATAATGCTTTGTTTAACTTCTTGTACAGTCGTGCATCTATATATACATACATGCATGAATATATACTTTTCAATGCTTCAAGCACTGTGATCTGCAGCACAAGCAAAATGGAGCCCCCATGTTGGCGAGAGGCTGATGATCCATCAGACAAGTGTCCCTCAGAACAAGCCCAGGTCCCGGAACTGAAGTCTGGCTAAGCCAGGAACCCCAGGGGTGCAGGCTGATGTGCCAGCAGAGGCTCATCATCTCCCTGGCGAGGGCAATGCGTCTCCTGGGACGAGCCTTGTTGAGCAGTGGGCGACTCAGAGGACACGCGGTGCTGCTCTGAGCCATGGCTGCAAAGCAAATGTAGGTGTTGGACAGGCAGGAGAGAAATTTAGGGGATGCCCTGACCCCCATCCAAGACAGCTTGAAGGACAGGTGACCAGCCATCACTGGGCTTAGAAGGAGGCTTAGAGTAGCCAGAACTGCCATTTCGCAAACGTGAAATGTTTGCTGCAGCCAGCATCATTTTCCCATTAAAGCTGGCAGCCAGGCAAGGGGAGCAAAGCTGCTTTTCCGATGATCGTACACAACAGCCTGCTCCTCCTTCCCCAAACCACAGCGATAACTACTGAAAAACCTCCTCTCCCTTGTCTGAGGTGACCCCCATTCCACAGTGCTCTCCACCACACAAAGTTGCCCCAGACACTGCCCATCCCTCTTCCCAGCCCCACACCTTTGCAGTCCAGTCAGGTGAGCGGGTTACGTGGGTGCCAATTCAGGCAGGCTTCCTCGTGCCATTGCAGTTTCCTCAGCTTTATGACTTGCCTGTGGTTTCTTTGCAGAAACATACGCTCCTCCAGATATGAGAAAATATATCATCCCCATTAAGTGTATTTCCACAGGATTACATCTTTCTGGGGCATTCCTGGATGGGCAGCTTTTCATCTCATAGGCTTCCAACACCACTTTTAGTTCAGCTAAGCCTTCCTCTATGTAAATAGACTGTTGGAAGATAAAACACATGCAGGGCTTGTGTCCTGCCAATAAATCCTGATTTCTGCTCTGAACATCTACCTAGCCCTTCAGCCCTTCAGCAATTTGTCTTCCAACCATGCTTTTGCACAACAGCCCTCATTCTTGCCTTGAAGCTGCTTGTTGCAATTTTATATGATCCTGTGGGAATAGGATATATCTAGTTCTCCTGAGACTTAACACTGCAGAAGGCCTCTGCCCTCTGTTTTCCAGCTCCCTTTAATGCCACCTGACAGGAGGCAAATAACAGCTCATGTGCTACCACTTGTTTGTGCCTGGCTATTTAAATTCTCTTTTCCAACCTCCTATAGCTACTTTTTTTTCCAGAATGAGCTGCACAGGTGAAGTCACATCAGGCCCAGACAACCTGCACTGGAAATAATGCAGGTTTGGGGTATACAATTTTTTGGGGAAAAATTTTACTATTAGTCCAGTCCATTTCCCCTACCAAAACTGCAGGCCTAAAGTCATTGCAGTTTCTGTGCTGAAGCTGCATCTTCATCTCTGGAGACATTCAAAACTCGCCCAGACGCAATCCTGTGCAACCTGCTCTAGTTGATCCTGCTCTAGCAGGGGCCTTGATCTCCAGAGGTCCCTTCCAACCCCTATTATTTTGTGATTCTGTGATTAATTGATATCCAAAAAGCTTGATGAGCTCTTCCTAGAGGCAGCCACCAAAGCTGCCTTCTGCATCATTTTGGCTGTCCTCTGCTCTGGAGATAGACAGTCTCAGATCCCCAAGACTGAAAAAATGTGTTCAGTCACTGCCAAAAAGAAGAGAACACTAAGAGTCAAGAGATTCAGGCTTGTTTCCCAGATTTGAAACAGTTGTGCTTTATGGACTTGTGCAAAATCCACTTTTTTTCTCCACTTCCTCTGGGTCCTTATCAGGAAAACTGGAATAGCACTTCCTTACTTCCAACCCATTCTGCCTGCTGGAGGGGTATGTAAATTTTACAGGGAAGGAGCTGGATCTTGCCACAAATGAATACAGCACAACCAGGTCCTGATCTGGGAGGAGTGGGGATGACAGGATCATTTTCCGAATGCAGAAAGGCATAACCCAGCTGGATGTTTCTTTAAACTCCCTGATAAACCGTCAAGAGGTTAGAAGCAGCTACAGTTTCCTCAAGATCAACAGGGATCATATTCCCCACCGAAAAGCCGCCCTGGGGTCACCAAAAGTTTACAGCCTTCCAACCTTAAGATGCTTTGGCTTCTCTGGTGAGGACATGGTTTTAAGGGAGGAGAGTGTGTATGGGAGGAGGATGGCTTTCACCTGGCAAGGTAGGGAACCAGTAGCAAAGCTTACACATTTTTGCACCATCTGTTTTACTTGTCAGTGCTACAGCTCTCAAACCCTTGAGGAGAACCTCTTTCGGTTCCTAATTCTTTTTGATTTCTGCAACGCCATTCAAGAAATCATGATGTAAATACCACCAGGTGTTTTTCTTGTGTGGAGCCTTCCAAGGTCTTAGCACATGAATGAGTTTGGTTTCATTCTGGGGAACATGGAGCCCTTACACCATGTTGCCTATCGAGCAGAAACATTTAAATGGGAGGAGAAGGTTTTCTTTTTATCTGGATATTTATGTCAAGAGATCAGTCATTGTAACAGATCTTGACTGAAGGTTTTTTGAGAATGGACTGACCTATGTACTGCCAACTTCTGCTGGTGACAGTGGCATCTCACTCCAAAAATTGGTCTTCTCTGTCTATCTGGTGTCTTCACCACCAGTGAGCTGCACGGTGCAAATTTCTTCTAGGGCTCAACAGAGCAACAACACAAATTGCCCAGAAAGAGCAGCACTTTAATTGCAAAAAGCCTTTTGGATGTGATCATTGTACAGGTCCCCAGTGAGAGACAATACCATTCATGTTGATGTGCCAGTCAGGGCTGCAGCCAAGTGGACTTGAGAGCAGGAACAGCTGGATTTCAGTGGACTATTAAAGTGCTGCAGCCAAAAGCCATCTTTGTGGACCTGCTCACATACCGCAGACCTCTGGAGAGGATCATCTGCATAATTACAAGGATCACAGATCTTGCACTTCCCCTATCAATGAACATTTTCCTCTTGGGTACAGTACGTTCCTGCAGATTCCAACGATAAACTGCTTTAATGGTCTTTGCAGTCATCTGATTTAGCTACAGAAAAATGTCCTAGTGCTGAGCTGGAAACTCTGCTCCCTGCTGCATGAATCTGCATGGGAACAGGGTGTGTGCAGCACGTTCTATCCACGGATAAGCTAATCCTTTCTGCAGATAAAAACTGCCAGCAATATGTAGCCTGAATAAGTAGTTACTGAGGTTGTTTATTTTTTAAAGAATGGATAAAATTTCAGAGCGATAAAATCATTTCCTTGAAATACTTTCATTCAAATAATTTACTTCCTTTTGAAAGGCTTAATCTTTCCTTTGCTGAACTTTTATGAACTTTTCTGGTTTTGTTTTTTTTTATTTCACTCCTAAGCAGGGTAAGATAGGGCAGAGATGGCCCTGATCTGAATGGGGTGATGTGCAGCTACAAGACCGTGTTTTGTGATATGGGAGCACGTGCCATGCCAGCTGGAACTAACGTGCATGGAGGGGGGACGACTAACACCCCATGGTCCCTCCAGTAAATGTTGCATTGTGCTGGTAAATGTCGCATTGTGTTAATTCACAGGAGCTCTGCAGACAACTACAATGAAAATGGTTGTGTGGTACTACTGCTCCAGCTCTGTCCATGCCTTGGGTTGTGCTAGTGGGCAACACCTTGAAGGAACAGAGCCAGTGAGAGGTGCAGACAGGGGACCGTGTGCATGTTGCAGCCAGCTCAAAGCTTCGGACGTAGGGATGGAGCTGAGGTTTTATTTTTCAGTGAAGACTGAACTTCTTTGATTCATTGCATGTAACTTTAGGCAAAACACCAAATAGCGCAAGATTTTCTGTGAAGCCACAAAAAGCTGGCAGTGCTGGAGAAGTGGTGAAAAATGAATTGTTTTTTTCAAAGTCACATAAGTATTTGAGTAAGGTTGGGAGCCAAAGACTGCAAAACTCCACACAGTAAAAAAATCAGAGTCACTGAGAAAAATAAAGGGTACTTCTCTGTTTTAAGTGCTGGCCTGGACTTTATAGAGTATTCTCTACCCCTGCTGTGCAGTGCGAGCTGCCTTCTGGAAACTGGATTTGCAAATGGGAGGATTTAGTCCGATGGCTGTGGAAATCGGTGAAGTGCCATGGGCTCAGGCACAGAATCTGGTGCTGGTGGCTTTGTGTTCACTGGTGGGATCTGAGAGTCCACTGCCCCAAGGCTGTCATGTTACTGACTTGGTAGAGAACAATAAGGGGAAGCTGAACCTTCTCTCTGGGGTGGCTGGCCCATGCTTCAGTCTGCAGTAGGTGAGGGCACCACATTCAGATGTCTTTGGCCATCAAACTTCTTACAGCTGGTTTGATGGGAAGTGCCTTCTAGAGGATATTTTAACTGACCCCTCTGCAGTAGGGCAAGGCAGGAGACGAAGAGGGTGTTCAGCTCCTAAAAAACAGCAACAAGAGAACAATGATTCATTACTTTTGCTCTAGAAGGGATTTTGTAGGTTTATGTGGCAGAAATGTGTCTATGAATGCAAGTTTGTGTCATAGCCTGGCATAGATTTATTGGGGGACAAAAGAAGAAAGGATTAATGCCTCCTCTGCCCTTTCATATTATCCACTAGGTATCAACACTTATCCCTGCTCCTCTCTCAAGTAAAAGTAATGGCCATGCTTCCTCCCAACCCCTTCAGATGATTTGAAGCTGTTTACATCCATTTTTGGGTTGTCTGCTAGCCCATCTGCTAGTACTCCCACAGCACCCAGCAAGCAGAACACTATACAGACCTAAAAGATGAAAAGATATATGAAAAATAGCTGAAGAAGCTGAATTACAGCAGCAGAAACTTAAGAGGATTTGGTGGAGCTGTCATCAGGTTAGTTTGCCAGCAGTGTTATTCCACAGATGTAAATGGCAACTAACTCATATAGGCAAAAATCCTAATTGGAGTTGGGTCCATTACTGGAAATAATGTCACTTCCAGAAGCTGAGAAAATTGCACATTTCCTGGAGAAAAATTAAGTAGAGATTGAGAAGCAGACAACTAGAACTAAAGTAAATAGAAATGCAAATACACCTGGACAGGAACTGATCTGAGATGAAATGAGATAATCAAAGTGCACTGCCTGGGGCTCCTGGAGGGACAGGTGATAGGTATTTATCCTGTACCCTACAGAAAGGATAGCAAAGTAATTCCTAAAAAACAGGGGTTGTTCTTGGAGCGACTGTGCTGTTGCAACTTTGAAGATCTAAGGATGTAAATGAGGCAAAGCCTATAGGGAGAGGTAGTACCTGTCAGTAGATCAGCTAAATACCATTGACAGAAAACAGCACATAATCTTCCTGTGGATACCTTCTCCATCAGGCACTCATTGTGTAATATTGTAGCAGTTTAGGGTCAGGGCAGCCCTAAAACCCTGTAACAGGCGCTCTCTGTTAACCCCCCTCCCTTCCCAAAGGGGAAGAGAAAAGGAATAAGGCAGAGAGACTTATCCATTAGAAAAGGAAACTAGAACAGCTTTAATGAAAAGGAAAATAATAAGAAGAATAAAATGGAATATATACAAGACCAGTGTCAAACCCCAAGACCCCTGACGGCAAGTACATCAGCATCACTACTGATGTTGTGGAGCAGGCACGGGGAAAGTCCCAGACAGGGCCCATCAGGAGACGGGAACCAAGTTCAGGAGCTGGATTCTGGTTCTCGATTCAGGAACGTTCCGATCAGGATCGAAGGCAGAACAAACAGAGTCCTCCTTGGATTCTAGTCGTTGAAGGAACAAGGAAGAATCCAAGCAAGGACCCAGACCAAGAGTCCCCGAGATGAGAGCAACTGGGCAAGGGCCCCTAGCAGCCGAATATGGCATCTATGGGATGGAATATCCCGTGGGTCAGTTTAAGGGCACACATCTGTCCACTCCTCCCTGCAGGTGCGACTTTTACTTTCTACACCCAGCAATGTGGTGCACAGGATCTAGCAGTGGCCTTGATCTGCACACCAGTCCCTGGTGTTAACTCTAAACATGAAGCATTATCACTGCCAGAAGCAGACACTGTCTGCAAAAACAGACTGCTAATCTCAGACTGTGCAGTTGGTTAAAGGAACTTAGCCGAAAAGTAAAAATCGCTGAACAGAATTGTTCTGTTCTAACTCAAACCAGGACAAATATAAATTGGCTTAATATACATTACATCAGGAGAACTAGGTCTAAGTGCCTGATAGGAGGATGGCAGGTGATTGGCTCTACACAAAGGCAATAACAGCAGCGATTCAGTTGTAACATTGACGGTCTAAAGACGTGAGCCAGGCAAGGGTACGGGAAGAAACAATCTTGTGCAATCTATATATATATGACTGCATTATGTGGCCAGATACAGGATCTCTGGTTTATCATCTCCTGGGACAGAACCACATAAAGGTTTGTTGTTTCTATTCCAAGACCTTCTACAATAAATTACATTAGAAATGTAAAATTAAATCAATAATAATTCAAATGGGTGGCTACAGTTTATGCAATTTCTATCTCAATTTTTCATCTTCAATAGCTTTTTAACAAAGCTTAACATCAGCTGTTCCAAACACAAAATAGGAACTGATCATTTTCCCCAGCACTCCAGCAAAACAGGTAAGCTGCTTTAGGTGTTTTAGCGGGTGAAAAACACTAAACCAAAAAGTGAAGAAGTTTGTCCAAAGACTGAGGGAAAGCATGTGGCAGAGCCTGAGACTACAACTGAGGCTTCCTAATGCCATACCTCCTATTTGGCCATCAGTCCTCCCTCTCCTCCAAACAGACTAACACACAAGCTTACATAGGGTTCGAGATCTCCCAGAGTGCTCACAGTAGGCCTAAGCGATTTCCTACATAAAAACCCAAGTGGAAACTCTCTGTCTATGTTTCTGAAATTAGGAGATCTGCAACAGAGAGAAGAGATAATTAAACTAGCCTAGGGAATAGGAAATCCCTCCTCTCTGGCTTCTGATGTGACCTGAGTAACTTTGAGCCTTGGTCTCATTAACCCCAGCTTCCCACCACTAAAACACTATAAAACCATGAAACAGGAATGTTATTAGAAGAAATCAATGCAAAAAAACAGTGGTATATGCTTTATATACATAACGTATATAAAATGAATATACTATTTGCGGTGTGGTTACCTTCAGCATATAATGAGAAGATCCTTAGGACCAAAACCTGACAAAGAGAGAACAGCTTTCCTTCCCAGGTTTTGTTTCTATTCTGGCATCATCTCATTCATTGAAGTTTTTCTCACATTTTCCTGTGTTCTACCAGAACAGTTTGTTTGCACGTGTGCCATTAGCTGCAGTGTTTGGACAGTAGTTGGTGCCTTTGGGTTTGTTGCTTCAGTAATGTGAAGAAAATCCAACTTTGTTGCCTGTAGGGACAAAAAAAATTCCAAAACCCTCTGGATTTAATAAAAAAATTTACAAAAATCCTTCCCAGAACTCAAACAAATTTGTTCTTGAGGGAATTTTCTTGAAAGAAAAACAACCAACCAAAGAACAAAAGAAGCTCCCACACCTACTGTAGACCAGGTTTTCCATTCACAGAGCTAGATACCAGAAGTCATTCCTAGTTAGCACAATTACTGCTGTGTAAAATTGCTACTGCTGAGCAGGGTCACAGACCTTTTGGTTACAAGCTTACTTACACAGACGACAACTTGAGAAGAAAGGTCGGCTGTGGGGAAGGAGCTGACTGCATTTTAAACCAACATTATTAGGGGGCTTTAACGTGCAATATTTGCTGGTCTTTGTCACTGGGACCGAATTATTTATCTTTTTTTTTTGTGATTCCATGATAAGCCAATGATGCCAACACAGTTGAGGGAGCCTGCCTATATGAGTTGCAGCAGTATTTAAGCAAAAGGCTAGTTTTGCTCACCAAATAACTTCTATCCTGTTCCCAGCAAGTGAGACCTATCTTGTTTGAGCTCATACAAAGTTAATGAGCCCTTTGCCCTCAGGTAAGGCAAAGCAAAAGCAGGGAGAAAATGGTAACAACACTGCTGAATTAGATCATCTATCTTTGACAGTGGGCAGTGTCTGAGAATGGAGGATACCCTCTCTCAGCCAAGGAAAAACAAGGAAATTTCATTTCCAGTGAGCGAATTGCATGTCGACTCCTTGAAGCCATTGAACACAGAGCTTTCTGCACAGCTTTATCCTTGTTAAAGGCAAAAGAAATCTTCAGGAAAACCCCTGGAAGCCACCTTAGCCATGGGCAATGACTCTCAGAGTAATGACCATGAAGAGAATTATGGCAAAGCTTTCAAAAGTAAAGCGCAGAGCAGAAAGAGCAGCTAACTAGTAAACGAACCAATCAAATCCCTAAAAAATTAAATGAAGAAAACCAAACAAGTCTTGCTTAACTCCATGGTTAACTCTCACCATCCTGTCTAGGTACACTGGTTTGGCAATCTGGGAAACGAACTCTTCCTAGGGCTTTGAGGAGCCAAATGCTAGAAGCTAAGTGAGTATTAATTATCATCAGTAAAAGGGCTGTTCATCTGTAAGTCAGTTTAATGGATTCCAAGTAGAAGTGCCAAGCAGCATTTCCTTTGCACCATAAAGGCACAAGGGGAAAATGATTGTTGCTTCGTATTTCTCTGTAAGTAGAGCCAAACAGACTCAGAGGGAACCAGAACCTGGTGTGTTACAAGACAAACACAGTAGCCAAGGAAGGCTTCACTCAGGCAGTGTTGGGTACATGCATAGGCTCAGGAACCAAGAAGTCAAATAGTTCCTGAATGGTGCAAGCAAAAAACCAAAGGGACAAAGACACTAGTTTATGCTATTCTTGATGTATGTTATTCCTTACATTATTAGGCATGATTCTAAGTTGTATAATTATGTAAAAATATCTCACCTTTCCCCTCTGCCTTTGACTTGTCTGTAGTGCTAATCCCAGAGCAGAGCAAAGCCAAGACTTGGAGATAACCAAATGATGCACCTTTTGAAGAATAATTTGAATAGTTCCCAGGAGCTGAAAGCAAGCGTACGAGGCAGATCTTGTTGTCAATGCAATATCAAAAGCATTTCTCACTGCACTGGAAGTTCAGAGCCACAGAGCTGAGACAATATCATACAATGAATTATCTTAAAATTGGGAGACCAGACTAACTCAACCTTTGTCATGTTTAGCACTGTTTTGAGACAGTATGCACTTTTTCTATCTGTGTTTACACCATCCTCAGTCAGACCGGACCAAAGAACTTGAATTCATGACTGCAGCATGGCTTCTGAAGAAGTACACGAGCAGTATGTCAAAGCTGGATATAACTGCAAAGGGGGCAGTTGCACAGCTTCCTGTGTCATCCTGAGATGTCACCCATGTGCTGAATGGTGTTCATGGAAAGGAATGGCAAAGGCCCACTTAATCCCCACCAGTAAATCTGCTCCTGGAAAGTTGCCAAGCCAAGGTCTCAGGCCAGGTGTTTGCTTCAGCCTTATACAGAAAGGCCCTTGGTGGTGTCACAGCCCAGATTTACCTGCTCTCTTCTCATTTCTCCGTGAGAACTCCAGAGAGATAGGAAAGAAGTGCTTGTCTTGCAGTGCAGAGGCCATCCTCAGTCTTGATGGAGATATGAAAGTGCTCAGCACTGCATTCAGGCCAAGGGATTTCCTTCTAGAGGCCCCTCTAAGCACTTCCCTGCCTTCCATCAGCAGAAGCATGGCAGAACTCGCAGACACCCACCACTGCAGCAAGCCAACACGGCACACTAAGCACATTTGACATGGTAACTTAAAAAAACCCCACATTTAGACAAGTGATGTTATGAACTTTAATGAGCCCCAGAGCCACACTCAGTAGCTTTTTGTCTATGACTGACAAATGAGGGAGGTATTGGTCTGCAAGGCTTGACAACCAGAAAATATGGGGAGCAAATAATGAAGAAGCACTGGCTATGAGAGAAGTAAAATGTGGCGCTTGCTGAAAGGATGTAGGAAGTGATGGCCCTAACAGAACAACTGATGGATCTGAAAATCACTAGATGAGAGTATAATTTCAAGGCAAACAATTAACTTTCACTAGCACCTCCTGCACAAAAGACATTCACAGCCTTTGAGGCAAAATCATGGGCTGAACGTGCTTAAAAAACCCCCCTCCAGTCCAGTTGAAAGTAAGAGCGGTTATAAATAGCACCAGTAGCAAGAGAACCATATCAAACAGGATTTCAAACGTGCAAAGAGCAGCAGCAGTCAGTTGAACAGCTGAAAGGCAAAGAGGGCCAAAGGCTGACACTCAGTGACAGGGACTCACTGGGGAAGCAAGGAGATAGATGTGTTATCTTTGGGGATTTAAACAACCTGCAGTCCATGCCATGCTGGCTTTGTGCGTGACCTTGAAGAAGTCATCCAGCGTGTTTCAGTGCCCTGATGTAAAACAGTCTTTTTGAGAGTGTGTCTGTGAAGGTTTGTAGAGCCTTTGTGACACTTGGATAGAAAGAGGCACTTGCTGCTTGGGATTAAGAATTGGTTGGCATCTGAGAGCATTTGTGACCACCCGTATTTATAATCACCTGCCTGTAAGGAGAGCTAGAGCTTTCAGCAGCTTGGTCAGCAGTGGAACAGCCCCAGAAGCAGTGTGGGTCTTGTTGCTATCCCACCTTAAAAGCCAAACTAAAATCCAGATTTTAATCAATACGCTTGTAACCCTCATCCCAAACCTGCAACTAAGCAGCTGTGGCAGTTGCCAACATGCATAGGAAAATGAGAAGTTTATTATCAAGTCCTGTCTTTCTCAATGCTCTCTGTCTGTAAGGGTCTGATCCCTTATCTGAAAAATCTCTGTGGCTCTCTCCAGAGCTGGTGTATTTGCACCCCAAAACCCCGTCATTCCTTTGCCTTGCATTCTGCATAGCTTATTGGAGATGTGGGCTGCCTGTGTGCCAATAACCATAGGTACCCACTACAGAGCTCCTGACAAGACTCTTTTCAGCCATCATCAGAAGCTATCATCCTGTGTCATAGGCATGGACAATCCCACCTCCGCTCCTTGTCACTAAGTGAAAATCCTCCCTGGGAAGAGTTAAATGGGTCCTTTTTATTCCCTGAGATAACCCATAAATGAGGCACAGACCAGTCCCCAAGTAGCCCTAACACGTTTATCTAGAGAGGACCAAAAATGAGTGAAAGGTCTGAGCCTGACTTTTCTTCCTTTACCGTACTGTCTCTGAAGAGCTATTTCTCACCACACTACGGAGATGCCTGCTCTTGGTGTAACCCCATTTCCTAATCGATCTAGATCCCAGATGCAGATATTCTCATTTTTAGGTAGTCCGTTTTGATTGTTGTCAGCAAAAGGCATGATGCATTGGACTTCCTCCTATGTGTGATGCTCTCGCAAGTGGTGGCATTCCCTGCCAGAGGAAGCAGCCCCGCAAACCTCGTGGCAGGGCATTATGGTAATCTAATCAGAAGGAGATAAGAGACTGGATGAGCTTTGCAGTGTCTGATACGGATAAACACCAGACCAGAGCTTGTCAGCATTTGTGGGAGAATAAACCGAAGTGTTTAGATAGCAGCAAAAATGATAATGCAAACGATGAGAACTATTGAAACAAGATATAATCGGCGATTCACATTTTAAAAGCAAAATCAAACTCATTTCATACATGTCTCTACACTTACCCACTTCCTTTGGCAAGAGAAAAGAAGCTTTAGTTAGATTAGCTGGCTTGACTGCACACAACTCTGAGCTGAGAGAACACTTCTCAGGGACTAATTTATTCCACAAATATAACATATTTTTCTCTTCACAGAATTCCCACAAACACATTGCAGTTTCCTTACATATTTTTCTTTGAATTTTTTTGGCACGTTTTCATGAATTGTTTGCGGGTTTGCTGTTTGCAGTATTTAATGCCTGGAATCCGAGCGGTTGGTTAGTGGCAGTTGGTCACGTACATCACATGCTATTATTTCTGCTGGTCTCTGGCTGAGACCGTCCTTCACTGGGTCCGATTCAATGTTCTTTGATGTCGATGGAAGTCTCTCTCTTTGATTTCAGTGCATTTGGGTCCAGCCCTTTGTTAAGGAAGGAACTGGAAGAAGCCACTGGACTTTCATTCTCTCTGTCTGGGCTCAGATTTATTTCGGAACTCAGCAAACATTCTTTTTTTTCTCACACAGACCTTTCTCAGCTCCACTCCTCAGAAAAACTAAAGTTTTCAAACATCTGTTGGAGCCAACAGTTTGTTTCCTTGCAACTTGCATGGTTATTCAGACCAGCAAAATCTGAGCATAAAATGGTGCCCTGCTCAACTTCGCACTCCACACCAGTGCATTCAACAAATATCAGAGGAGTGAAGGATGAAGCTCACCTCTTGGATACAGGCTGTGCCTTCAATTTGATTTCAGCACAGTAAGACAAAAGCCCTGCCTGCACCTCACGCCATGAAAGTCCCTAATGTAGAAGTTCAACCCCCTTTTTTCTCACTAGAAGGCACATGCTTCCCCTGGCAATGCCTACATTTCCTACTGTCCATCTCCTCAGGTTTATGGGCATCTGCATCCAGGCACCCCCAAACCCATGTCCTAATAACATCAGGTAATGAGCTGCCACAGGAGGACTGCGGGGAGAAGCTGGCAAGCTTGCGTAGGTTGAGGTGCCTCTTTTAGTCTATAGCACTCATGATGCCATGAGGCAGCAGAAGAACCGGAAGGACTGACGTGAAGATTTTTCTTTGCCTACTCCTCTAGGGTAATGCTGTGCTGGCAGCTCATTTAACTTTAAGTCTGTCTGCATGTAAAAATACAAATAGTCTTCTCTTCAAAATCTGGTTTAAAAATAGCACTATCTGAGGAGTATATAAATAAGTAATCATTTGGAACATAATATTAGAGTTCCCTTCTTTAATTAAACGGTTGCTTGATGCATTTCAAAGCTTTGCTCTGACTCAGTCTTCCTGCATCTCTGTACTTTTCCTGTTATGAGCAAACCTCGGATAACTGCACCATGAATTTTAAAGCAAACTAGATGGCGCAGAGTAATAGGACTATTAATATCTTAATTGCTGAGCTGCACTTGGGACTAGCCCATTCTCATGCAGACACAGGAAGAAATAACATCTCAGACATACCATTAAACAGGAATGGCTTCAATGGCCATCACTGCCTCTATTTGACACCTGGTTTACAGGAGAACACAGAAAATATTTTAATGAGAGGGTACATATCTTTTTCTTCTCAACCCACACAGTATTTGCTAGACACAGCCAAGCATGTAATCCTGACTATTCAGAGCAGCCCCTCTTCTGGTCCTGAATGCTGCTGGAGAGTGAGTGGAAAGGCTATGCATTTCCCTTTGTTGAAGTGCATTCTTTGTATAATCCCTGGATTGGGTCAGACTTTATTTTAGTATCACAGAAGTGGGGAATGGAAATGACACATGACATGTGGTCAACAGTTCACCCCATCCCCAAACACGATTATTGACTCTCTTTCTTTTATTGACTCTGTTTCATCCACCGGGGCTTTGTCTTGCCCAGTTCTAAATTTTTGAAATCACACAGCTTTTGCTCTTCTCCCGAGGTGGAGGTATTAGAAAGTATAAAAGCTCTCTGATTTCAAGGTCTATAGCTTCTCTTTCTTAGTTTCATCCAACTACTCCTGCTGTCCACTTAAAAGATGTCAAATGCTTTCCTTGGAGTTTTAGGGAACCATTGGTGACTGTTTAGCTCCTCTCTACATATTCAGCAGTTCTTTTTTTTTTTTTTTTCTTGCAGGATCTTGTGGCACTGGGAGTCAGATTTCCCCAGCACATCACTCTTCACTTCTTATGCTTGTGAGCAGCTGCCAAACAACCAGAAGCAGAGCACCTTTTTGGTTGGTTGGTTGTTTTTTTTTTGTTTTTAAATCCTGAATGACATGAGGGAAAGGACAGGAGGTTCTAGCTAGAAGAATGTAAGGAAAATCACAACCTTTACATCCAGATAGTTTAATTATGTGTTTGTTTTTTGGGACAGAGAAAAGGAGAATAATTCGTATCCAAAGATGGCCATTTTTCATCTGACATGCATGGATCTAAAACTTTCCCCTAAAGGAAACTTAAACTGTATGTGACATGGTCTTGGGTGCCCACAATTGTATTAAAGGAAAATGTGGTGTCTAGACATAGATAGTTATCCCTGGAAGTATTTAAGACCAGGCTGGATGAGGCTCTGAACCACCTGGCAGGGGGATTGGAACTAGATGATCTTTAAGGTCCCTTCCAACTCAAGCTATTCTACAATTCTGTGATTCTGTGTGATGGAGCTGGGAAGGAGATGAGTAATGGGAGCTCACTCAGTGCATTGTCTAACTTGCTGTGGTATCGTACATAGAGAGGTACAACCTCCTAAGCCCTTTCATGGCTCTCGCCCTTCATAGCTTATTTCACTGAGTGGATGGTTTCTCCTTCTACCCTACCCGAGACCTATGCCCACCAACCAGGCAGGTGCTGCTACAGCTCTAAACCAACAGCCATCACTTCAATCTCAAAGGAATGGACTGGTCCTCACCCTGAACATTCACCTCAGGGGCCTGCACAGCAGCATTTGGTCAAAGCTCATATGGGATCAGTCCTATTTGGGGAGTGTTGCACACATTATCCCCCTACAATCCTATGAGAAGCTTTGGGACTCAGCAGTTGGTTTGTCTTGGGAGCTCTTGAAAGGCCAAGTTAGTAAGGTTTGTGTTAAGATTTGCTCAGATATCCTGCAGAGATGAGCTGCTTTTAAATACTGTTTAAATCCCCTTTGAATTTTCAGATGACTATTTTGAGTTGCCAGGCACCTTCTTTTTGTCCTCTAAGACATGACCTCTACACTAGGATGATGCTCACACATTACACAAGTGTGCCACTCCCTTTCACATGTTTTCTTTTGAATTTCTCCTAAATGTGCAGCGATATTCAATAGAAGAGCCAATGTTCAGAGCAAATATAGATGTACTAAGTACACCTTGTAAAGCTATCTCAAGTTCATTTTAATCTCAGCCAATTTACTTGGCTGCTTTTGCTGTTATAAACATGACTCTGCCTAATGCCAAGTTCAGATGATGAACAAGAGTTGGATAGAAAGCTGCTGTGGGAGGGGGATCACACAGAGCTGCTTTTGTATTGTCTGCAGCTCTTCTGGGCTTGGGAGCAGGTGAGTGACTGACCAGGCAGGAACGATGTAACGACGAAGCAAACCATGGGGCTGTGGCAGGGCTGGGAAGGAGCTTGCGTACAGAAGAGATGTGGCTTGGCAATGGCAATTTTCAGAGGAAAAATTAGGTGGATTCATATTTTTTTTCAATTAAAAAAAGGAAGCAGAAATACCACCTCACTAACTTTGCTTCTTATTTTTAAGCACTTGGAGTGGAGTATTTAATAGGATCTCTTTTAATATCTGGGAGCAGTTCTACTTGATTACACAGGATCTTCTGTTAAGTTGCTTGAGGCTTGTGTGGTAACAACATTATTCAAAATAACAGAGGTCTGCCTTTTATCAGTTAGGAGAACAATGGCAGAATCATCTTTCACTAATCCCTAATCCTCCTCACAACCACCTGAGATCCCCATTATCAGAATCTTTCCTTTATTTACATGTTTGTTGGGATTGGATCAAATATCTTCAGATTCTGGGACATTCTGAGCCTCATAATGGGAGTAAATACCAGACTTCAAAAAGAAATGTGCAGGGAACCACGCAAGAAAAGTTCTGTTTAAAGTTAGAAATTTTATCATTGCAGTAATTATGAGGTAGAAGTGAGATATCATCAACCACACTCGACATGTATGTAAATATAAGGACTTTATGGGATTTATTCCTCTTCACAACACACCAAAGTGTGATCAACTGCTTGTTAAGCCTGTGTCCAAAGCTGACAATAGGAGTTCAGACATTGCCACCTTTTCTTTCTAGACCATTTGTAAGGACTTTGTCTGACTATCCCACAGAAAGCAGGATCATGCAAGTGCTGAAATCTGTGAGTACTTCTTAATATAACAGAGGGGGTTTAGATTGGAGCCATTTACCAACTTTCAATTTCTCTCCTGTTGCAGATCACAGTCCTCTGCCATGAAATGTCAAGTCAAAGTGATATTTGGCATTCTGGCTGGGCACCATCTCCAGGACTGATGATCATGGTTGCCTAAAGGCCAAGTAATGAGGAACAAAGACATTTCCTGAGTGAATTTTGGAACAATTTTCTTTTTTATACTGGTCATAACCAATTCTGTCAGTTGGCTGGTTTGGAAACAAAGTCATCAAAGACGATGGTTCTGCCATTGCCACTTAGCAGCTCCCTCAGCATTTGCTCAGAGAGGCTCTCTTCAGCTATTCTTTTCCACCCTGACTCTTTTTCCAGACAGATCCCTACTGAGATGATGTAGTCACACAGTAAACACTGCTAGAAGCAGGCCAACATATGGTATCACTTAGGTACAGAGCAGTCCCAGCACCATCGTCATGGTATTTCAGTATCTCTGATTCCACTTCTAACCCAAATCAGTCAGTTCATTTGTGCAAAAAAATGAGGTGGGGGGGGAAGTGTCAAAGAAATTTTTACAACCCATGGAAGGAGTTTTCATTCGATATTGTGTTTCATGCCTTCAAGAGGAAGAGACCTAAGGTCTAGAGGCGAACAATGCCCAACAAACAGTTGGCTCAGTAGTCATCCAATTGCTCTGCTACAGGCTAGGTCAGTGAAATGTTAAACAAAAATAGCTTTAAAGTCTTTAAAATTAGACTTCTATACAACATTATCCAGCTTTCTGACCTAACATAAGAAATGCGAGCCACTGCAGATACAAACAAATCCAGCAAACATGAGCCACCAGGCCCGAATGGAAAAACGCGAGCCCCACTGCGACTGCTTCTCAGTGTTTCAAGCAGCAGCTGAAGATAGGATTGCAGGCAGTGCAGCAGGAATCAGATGTGTAAAGGGAAAGGAAATTCTGGTGTTCAGCAAGAGTAAGCTACTTGGGATCAAAAGAAATTGATGGAAGCCTCTCAGAAGAGATGGGAGTCTCCCGTCATGAGGAGCACTGGTGTTTGTAGCAGCATAAGCCAGATCAGAAGCAGTGGGTTGCAGACTACCCGCACAGGTGTGGGATGGCAGGGCAGGAGACATGGCTGTATGAAGGGGAAGGGGAGAGTCAGGAGGATTACTGTGTTTGACAGCCCTATACAAACCAGGTCTCTGCCAGCCAAGTTGCTTTCACCTAGAATGCAGCAGCTGAATACTTGACCTATCTGTAAACCTTTAGTGGGCTCTTGGCAAAACACGGCTCTAAGCAATGGGGTAGTTTGAGGAGACAGATCTGGTCATCTGGGTCAGATGGAAATGTGAAGTCCCAGCTCTCAGGCTGAAGCTGCTATGCAGAAGAGGACTTGAGCCCCCAGAGGCAATATAAGGCAGGCTGAAGAGTTGTGATTGGGTTCGGTTCCTCCCCTAATGCAGGCACAGACTATGGCAGCTGCATCCCCTCAGCAGTGGGCTGCAAAGCCGAGGTAAGACAGTTAGCCTCATTTATGACAGCAGTAGATACTGTCCCTCACCAAAATAAGCACATGGGAATTGTGTAATAGCACTCAAGATCATCACACAGAAAGAAGGATGTGCCTAAGCCATGTGAAAAAATGGAAAGTGTGTTCTTACAATTTAAGGGTCCGGATGAGTACCTGTGAGCAGAAAGTCCTTTAGACAATCTTTTTCCAGAAAATCACTTTCCTTAAACAGGAAATCTAAAGGTAATCAAGGAGCTCAGAGTGCCCCAACCTCAGCCACGTGGATTCACATGTGCCCCAGCAGATGCTTGCAGAGGTATCACACATCGGATTTTCAGTTGTGAGCAGTTGAAGATACAGAAGCGTGTCTATATTTGAAGCCATAAATGAGGCACCTCGCAACTCCTGAGCAGTACAAACTCCTCTTTCCTGTAAATTAAGCCACTTGTCTGCTTTAGGAGCATCAGCTTCCAACATCCACAATTAAAATGTGAACTTTCTAAGATTCGTTAGACTTCCTTAGACAGGGAAGCCAGCACAGCAGAATTCAGCAGGCCACCTCCTCTGTAACAAGATCATCACTAGTAAGAATGTGTTACCTTGCATTTCTCCAAATCATTTACTGTCTTGTTCTGTTTTTCGTCTTTAGCTTGAAGCAACTTGAAGCAATTGTAGTCTTCCAAAGATAGGTGTTCAATGCCTTCCAAAAAAAAAAAAAAAATCAAACTCATTTTGAAAACACCTTATACTGGACAACCAGAAATAGAGGCATTTTGGAAATGCTGGCTGTCATAAGGGAACAGGCTAGTTCGTTTTCTCACTGGAGTGCACTTGCATTAACTCAGTCCTCAAGCAAGGACAGGTGCTGGGACTGGGAGCAGTTGCCTCATAAGAGAGACATGGTGATCTCAAATAAGATACGAATATTGTATATTGACCTGTTACTGAAATGTTTACTGTACAGAAATTTATTTATTTATTTACTACAGACCTTAAAGAATAAAATCAGCTCTTGAAGGCTTTTAAGAGATCTCATGGAGACTGGAAGCTGCAGCCTGTGTCCTCACCACCTGAAAGACTACTGCGGACTCTGGTGGAGCCCTGGTTCAGATAGGAAAAAATACTTGCTGTGAACCTATTGGGGGAAAACCAGACGGACGCCAGGAGCTCATGGACATGCCTGAAGTTAGTCATGCCTGAACTATCTTCAGGAAGGTGCAACAGACAGTGTGGGTTGGTTTTGTAGACCCTTCTGTTTTCTCTTAATGCTCTGTTTCTGCAGTAGCAGAAAAAGTGCTGAGGTTGTCACTTTGTTCATTAGTGCACAGATTCACAAAAGGAAGCAAGGGTAGATAGCAAAGCCACTTAGGTCCCCACAAGCCTGGGTGAGGGCTGGTATGGCAGTTCCCGCATGGCTAAATGCCATGATAACCACCCAGAGACAGTGAAAGCAGAAATCTTCATACCTGACTGCAGATACCAGAGACTGCTTAAGGACAACACAGGCCAGGGCTGATAAAAAAAACAAACAAACAAACAAACAAAAAAGCCCAACAACAACAACAAACGAAAACAAAAACCAAAAAAGGAAATTAGACTAATTTTTAAAAAGAGGTGCTATTTCTGTATTTCACAAGAGCTGCACAAGTCACGCTGAGCCTTCTCTGATTGGTATGTGTATGTTTAGACTACTGTTTCAGGAGAGGGCAAGAGAGAGTCCCAGGACTGTGGGAGCCCTTCTACTTATAGCTATGAATTAATTCTAATTAGCCCTGGAAATGGGTCTCTCCGGCTCTTTGTTCTCTGAAATTGTGCTTTTCAGATGCAGACTTCTCAATTAGCAGCTAATTATGATGGTCTTGCCTCCTTGCGGCTAGAGGGAGTATAAAAAAAACACAGGCCCTGACAGCTGTTGGGAGATTTGCCTTCAGCTTGAGCAGCAGAATTATTGATATCGATTTCAAGTGTCTTTGGCTCTTGTTCATAAATCCCTCACAATGTTATTTGTGAGACTACTGAGAATTATTTGATGCTGTGAGCTCTAGAAAAATTGCATCACATTTTCAACCCTCACCAAATGTTGTGAAAGCAAAATAGACAAACTCTTATGTCCAATAGTCTGTCCCTCCTCTCCACTGCTGGAGCAGAAAATAAGGAATCCGAATGCTAACTCCATCGTGTTTTGAGGAATAGCTAGGTGTTCCCAGGCTGTGCTTTGCTATTACCTTTCTCTACAACCATGGCTGGACAATGATGCTAGTAGATCTAAGTATCCTTAACCTAGATCCAGATCTAGTATCCCTTATGCCAGTGATCCCAATTAGCATTTCCCCATAGGCCAGCTCCAGTTCTGTAGACTATTGCAAGTCCAGCAAAGAACTGTTTTACCCCTGTGATAGATAAGTTTGACTCTGGAATCATAAGCTGGGCAGAGAGGATGGGGAAGAGATGCAGTTCCTAAGAATATCAGACGTGTTCTACCAGGGCAAGTCCGATGGCTCACCTCACACCATATCCTGCTTCTGTTGATGGTGGTAGGATATGCTGTGTAGGGATTATTTATTCTTTCTAGTGTCTCTTTATGGACCGGTTTTCCATTAATTTATATAACCGATTCTTGAACTAGTTGGTAGTACCTGTATCCATAAACTTCTGCAGGAATAAAGCCCAAAAGTTCACTACTTGGTGTGTAATAAACACACTTTCTTTCACCTGTTGTAAGATGACCTCCTAGTTCTATCCTTGTTTTTCCAGTGCTGCCCCTCACATTCAAGCTGCATACAGTTCCTGCTACACACAGGGGGAGAAAATGTTTTGTTTGTTCATTAATCTAGCTGTCTATACTAGAGTCTGTCTGTACAAAATGTATCTGCCAAAGGACATGACAGAACCATACCAGCATCACAGTTTTCAGCTATTTGTAGATGTACAGTTGTTCTCAGATAACTGGAAATAACAGTCTGCTCAGCAGTTCTCACGTTCATCTTGTATGACCGTTTCAATTCGAATCTCCACGGAGTAGCGATTGTCTGATATTTCCTTGGTAATACCGGAGGGGGATTTGAATACTGGAAGGAGTCTGTGAGAGTACTGTTTTAAGGTAAAATTTCTTTGCAGTAGAACTAGAGATAAGACAAATCCCAGCTTGAATCAGCCACAGACTTTCCTCCCCTGCATATCCACATCTGGATATGAGCTTTACGCAGATGTTAATTATTTCCGTGCTGCAGTAGACAGACTCCCCAGACCTGGACCAGATTTCAGCTCCAACTAAATCACACATCCTCAGTAGAGCATGTATCTCGGACACCAAAGAGTTGTGACACGGAATAGGTACAGAATAGCACCTCCTTCCACATGTATAAAACACAGCTATGAAGACTGGTTTCCATGTTGTAAATGCTTGAGAAATGCAGTGTATGCATTATTACTGCAGCATTATAGCTTCTGATATGTTGTAATTTCTCTCCCGATGCAAAAATTTGTGTCCTGAAGGGAAAACAATAGAGTAAATTAGACTACAAAATGTTTATGCTACCAAATAATCTCTATAAAGATTTCTAACATTTCTCTTTCCTACAGAAAATTGGAAGGATCACAGCAGCACATGAATGTAGTTTGGCTGGTTTAGGCTGAACTATGTGTAACTTGTCATCAGCTATGTATTTTGGATCAGGTGGAGAGGTTGAAGATAGGAAAGCACAGGGAAAGATTGTCCAGGGGGATTGGAATTTGCACCACTGCAGGGCTTCAAAAACAGGTTAGACAAGCATCAATCAGAAAGGGCACTGCTGTATCTGACCCTGCCTTGAGCACAGAAAGGAAGGAGATAACTTCTTGAGGTCCTCTCTAGGCTAGTTTATGTGACTACAAAATAGCAACAAACTACCAGAGTAGAGGTCTTTGCTTCCATTTCACACAGCACTTCTCAAGCATGTCTTTTATAAAACTTAGTGTTTCTGCATTTCCAATATGCTCATATGGAGTCACCTTCCTATTGACACAAACCTGTGACTTAACATACTTTATATATTTAGGTCTGTTTTCTGCTCCTTCTCCTGTGTCAAATCTCTTTTATTATTCCCAGATATATAACAGCTCCAGGGCTACCACTGAGCGCTTAGGACAAGGTTCCATCCTTTAGAAGTCAGCTGAGCTGTAATCACTGATCTAACAGAAGCTTTCAGCTTGCCTTGTCTGCAAAGTAAAACACAAGTATTTGAAGTGAGCCCATTTCATCTGGCAATTGAGGCAGGCTAAGAGCACACACATGGTTAATTAGCATGGTTCAGCCAACAGGCAATAACTCATTAAGCTGCAGTAATTCGTCTGTGTTTGATCATGTGCTTTATGCCCCAAGGCACTTTGTAAGTAAAGCAGTAAAGTCAACTTATCTATCATCTCAATTTCTCTCTCCCTCTCTCTTTTTTTTTTCTAACCACAGAAAATCATGGTTAAACCACAGAGGATGATTTCTGGACACGGAATAGTTCACCACCTTCCTCTTTTTGGCAGACTAACTGCACTTGAAGATTGTTAACTGTGTCTCCTTTCAGCCTTGCCTTTCTCCGGCTGAATAAAAATGCTTTCTCTCCCCACATTTGGTAGTCTCTCTGCAGCCTCGCTCTCCTCGGGACTGCAGACACATCTTTCCCAAGGTGTAATGGTAGAAACCAGTCCCAGCGATGCAGCCAAAGGGCTTATCCCTCCGTGCCTCACGTGAGACATCTCCATCTGTCCAACCCAGATCAATGTTTCTTCCTTCCACAGCTGAGTCATTGCTCCATCATAACCTCCAGCTCCCTGGTGGCAGAACTGCTACCTGGCTGCTCAATCCCACCGTGTGCCTGTGGAGGTGATGATTTCAACATAGGTGCAGATTTGCGCCTATCTTCACTAAATTGCATCCTGTTTATTTCCAGACCATTCCTCTAATTACTAGGATCTTCTGTTCGCTAATCCTCTCCTCCCTAATGGCTCTTGTTCTTAGCTGCAACTCTAACAAAGAGTCTCTCCACCCGTTCATCCAAATTATTAGTGAAAATACTGAATAGTCCTGAACCCAGGCCATAGCCTCAGGGATCCAGCTCAATAAATCTTTCCAGTTTGACAGTGTTTACCTGGCAACTGCTGAGTGCTCTCAGTAATTTCATCTAAACCTTTCCCCTTGGTTTTCTTCTAAGAATACTGCTTCTCTAAAGGAGAGATATTGTACCTACAGCTTCTTGTTACTGCATGGGCAGGAAGAAAATCTGTATTTTTAATAGTTAATTCTAAGATAATATATAGAAGGTAAACTACCACCCATGTGTCAGACCTGACTTCAACCAGCTTCTGTCTGTAGAGGATTAGGATGTGACCAAATGTCGCAGCCTGCTTATTGCAAAACCATTTCATCATTTACCAAAAGCATCTGCTGGTGGTCCTCACTGCAAATAGAATGATGGACAAAATGGATTTGGGACTAATTTAGTGTAACAGTTCCTAAATCATAGGGTTCTAACTTCCTTGATCTGGCCCATGAGTCCAAATTCACTTTCCATCTTCAAGCATAAGGGATGAGTTTCCACCAGCGATATCCACTCCTGCATAGGTAAAAATAGTTCAACTTCAAATTAAATATTGGAGTGGGCTGTTTGTTTTTATGCAGGGGAAAGGAAGTCACCTGCTTCATTCCCTTGTGCTCTGGTAATTGTGTGATTTACGTAGTAAAATACATGAAGATGATAGGTAACAAATCCAGACATACAGAGAACTTCTTGTGGTTTTCACATCATCCTGGAGAACAGGAGCATTCCAGAAGGTAAAATAATATAACTCTAGACACCTGTTATATTGCATCGCATGATAATAAAATGTTGTTCACTTAAGCAAGAGCCTTTGAACTGCTCAATAGAGGAGCCCTTCCCTCTCCATTGGTTTTAATAGGCAGCCTAGGGAGATTATGTGCTTAACTCAGTAATTTAAATTTAGATACCTAGAGCAAACATCGCAGACTCCCCTCCTCCCTCCCAGAATAAATACATGATGACATAAGACAATTCTCTTTTTAAAAAAGAACTGGTATTGCAAGAAAAAAAAAAATATGAGAAAAGCGGAAGTATTTCACTCGCTCTTCCATGCAATAGTTGTTTTTTTGTTCTTTTAATGTCAAATGTGCCTAATAATTGAACAGGAACCAATGCAAATTAAGCAAGGGCATTTCTGATCACTAGCCGAGCGCTTGAGTTGTGCTAACGAGAAACTGAACTGTAAAATCAAGTCAAAATATTTTTCCATGGTTCCCAGTGGAAGTCAAAGCACACGCACATTTGTACTTCCCCCTGCTCCGCAGGCGGCTTGGCGCCCCTTTCACTGACATCGAGTCCTGCCAGAAAAGCCTATCAGGTCTCTCAGGTTCCCACTGGCAGGAAAAGTACCACTCTCGTTGCACCAACATTTAGAAAACAGAGAATGTGCTGAGTCTCAATGTCCTTCGGCTCTCCATAAATCACTCATAGAAAAGAGCGGGGATTAGTTGGGCAGCACATTGTATACCCAAAATCGGAGCAGAAGGAGGACCTCCAAAGTCGCTATAGAGGGATTTCATCACGAGGAAGGGAGGCTGAGCAAACAGCAAGGATGCCCTGTTACAACAACATCCTGTCCTTGCAAAGAGGAGAATGGCTTTTGAGGGAATGACAGAGCTTTGGATCTCAGCTCCCTGAGGCAAGTTCAGGCAAGTTCAGACTCATTGCTTTTGTGTGATGGAAGGTTTGGGTTTATTATTAGATCGAACTCAAAAGAGCCTTGCCAAGTTTGAAAGTTCATGATGTTTCAAGAAAAGAAAGGAAGTGTCTTACCTCTTAGAGAGGCTAGTTTCTCCGTTATGAAACAGGCTGGGAGTTATTTAGCTCTCACTCCCAACGATGAATGGAAGATGGCTGAACAACAGCCTGCTGAAACCCAGAGGCAGATCTGCCCTTCACAGCTCGGAAGTGAGGGCACCGTGGCTTTTCTCCTCAGAGTGAAATTCCCGTTTCCCAGGTTTGCTTTTTCTTCTGTGAATGAGATAAACATTGATACAGTACAGAGCAAACAGAGTCCGCTGTGAGGCTCATCAACGGATTACTGGCTACTCAAACAGAAGAAGATAGAGCGGGAATTAAATTCATATAAACTCCAAGTCTTGCCCCCTTGCTTACAGCTCTTTCACACCCTCCTCAAGCTCCATCTTCATGCCAGCTGGGCTTTTGCTTCTGACTGAAGGTTGTCCCAGAGCCTTGCTTCTCTGAGGCCAGAGAGATCCTCTAGTTCCTAGCCTTAGCTAATAGACAGTTCAGACCCATTTGCTTTTGTATCAACCATCTCCCCAGTTTAAACACTTTGTAGCTCTCCTTTGGGTTTATCTCAATTATTTTGTTAGACAGCAACCATAACTCCTTTCAGCCTCGGTTTATCTAAGGAAAGCCAGCCCATGCTTTTTCTTCACCTTTTATCAGTTAGGCCATTTTTTTTCCTCTTAGGCCACTTCTATACCGTTATCTGTACTTGATTTCAGTAAAATTCCTCTCTCTTGAAAGTGGGTAGTTGGAATTGTATAAACCAGGGCTTGCCAGTGCCTCCGTTAGGGCTCAGTATATCCTTCCTCTGCTGGTTTGCATTTGCCGTAGCCACCTCACATTTGTTCTCCACAGTCACCCACAGTCCAGTCCAGTGTTCAGTTCTCTCCAGGTCAGATGACTTTCAGTGGTCAAATTTCCCAGAGTATAGCACAAAACTCTCTTAGTGCATCACTTTGCTGTTCTGTGTTACCCCATCTCATCTCACATGTTACCTCACTCCTCAAAGTCAACCGGTTTTTCCCCAAAACTGCTTGCTGTCCTTGCATGGTCCTACTCAGACTGATTTACAGCAACTCTCATGGATATATCAACCCTATTTGTTTTTCCCAATTTGTTTTTAGCCCCTCTTTCTCCTCAGTGTCCCTCTGTCCAAGTAGGTCTGAAGCCTTCCCTTGTGAAGTCCATCCAGTTCATTAATGTGACACCCTACCTTTGATATCTTGCTTTGGGAAAAGCAGTGTCAAACCTAGATCAGAGGTGCAGGGGGATGTCCCAGTGGCCAAGCACATGGCAATTCCCCAGGTGGGGAGCTGAATAGCTCTGTGATACCCATTCCAACATGGTAGTCGCCTGCACCTCCATGCTGCTGTGCTCCCCAAAATATGCTCTTCTGGCTCTCCAGCCTCTCTGGCTCATCTTAATCACAGAGTGACCTCTGAGTAGGCATTAAAACAAAGTGTGAAATGTATCTCCCCATTCAACATTTATATGTCTGCGGTTTGCTTGCTCAACACAATGCCTCGTTCGTTAAAAATGGCTCTTCATCCCCACAGCTCCCAGCTTTGGGTGAAGAGAAGGAGGCAGGTGTCTGTGTCCAAAGCACAGAGAAGTGAATCGCTTCTTCTCATTGCTTTACCAGCAGTTATCAGAGGTAGCATAACTCTGAAAGAGATAGGTGGCTGGAAACAAGGGTCAAGCTGAAGAAGACTGAAGAAGTTCATTCCTCCTGTTGCAAATTGGGATGCTTAGGCCATCTAACAGAGTCTGACTCAAGGCTGTATCATATGTTTTGAAAGATTTTTCTCATATTCTGTGTATGGGAAACTCAAATTTAAAATGCTTACCGCTAAACAGAGGTTAGGTCGAATGAAGCCAAATTCAAATAACGCAAGATTTTACATAGCAAAGATTTTGCCACTGCCTCAGCCCTATTTTATCTCAGCTGCAGATACTCTTCCCTTTTTCAGTGGCTGTTCATCCAAATTTCAGACTTTATTTCTTTATTTTTTTTCTGAGGACACCCCTCCATCTGCTGCCCTGGATCCAGTGAGTGCTCCTGCTTGGATACTTGCTACTTGGAGCATTCTTCACGGTGGTGCTGTATCTACAGCACCATCCCACAATAGTGTTCTGTTCTGGGGTGCTGAGCAGCAATTGGGTCTCTGCTGGTGTCTCATTTCCAGCATGCTAACTCTGAATGATGATGTGGCAACAGCACTGATGTTATATGCCAGACCAAATGAATGGGAAAGAAATATTTTCATTATTTTGAAATGCCAGATTGATTTCACATCCAGCTGGCACTATTTATATATCCTCCTTTTCCCCCACCTCTTTCTTTCTTTTTATTTTTTTTCATTACTGCCCTGATTTCACAGGCTCTGATTGTTCCTGCAGCCCCTTCTCAGGCCAGAGCTTTTGAGAGAATAAAAAACAAACACAGTTTGTTTTTTTTCCTGCACTTACATCATTAGCTGCCCATCACTTTCACAATGAATGTGCTAGTACTGTCATAAGACATATGCTGTCAGTGGGGTTTTCTTCCCACCTCTGCTCTTTAAACACAGCAGAACTTGCATTTTCTCTGTAATGAGAAGCTTAAAAAACCCCAATAAGCCAGGACGGGCATGGACACAGGCACCAGATACACCCCAACTCGATAAGGAGTGAGCAAACAAGCTCAGATAAAGCTCAAACCTTTGGGAATCAGGCCCAAAATCTGTCCTTATTTGGTGCATCCACCTGCCCATGTTCAAAACATCCCTGATTTTGTTTTTATTAGGTGATTATCTTGGCCTTGGCTCCTTCCTGTGAAATGCAACAGGACTTACTGGCTGCGCCCTGACAGCCTCCCGCCTCCTGCCCGTGTACCCCCACAAATGGGAGAAACTGAAGGCGATGGAGGTGTGCTGAGGAAGGACAGCAGGTCACCAGACACTAGTCCAGGGACTCCCAGACCTTCCCCCTCATGTCACCATGTTGTCTACACTGTACTATGGAGGAGTTTATCTCATCTTGCCTTGAATACATCTACTGTTTGGATCATAATTACCTCACTAGGCTAAGTACTCTTATCTGATGTCCTTTCTGGTGGGCAGTCTTTTTCCAGCAACGTGAACTCAGTTGGGCTTCCCTTAAGCAACAGTTATTTAATCTTCTCTCTGCTTGCAGCACCCGACATTGGTAGTAGCTGCTTTTTTCTTCCACTCAAGTGTTATCCACCGAGTAGCTGTTTTCTTCCACCTCACTATCAGTGGGCAGGAAAACCTGAACTTGGACCTAACGTTTTATGGTCTTCTGCACCTGCATGTTTTTTATTCAAAAAAGAAACATCAAAATTTAGAAGCTATACAAAGGGCTGCAAATGAAAACCTT
Source organism: Baryphthengus martii (assembly GCA_013396935.1). NCBI lineage: Eukaryota > Metazoa > Chordata > Aves > Coraciiformes > Momotidae > Baryphthengus > Baryphthengus martii. The sequence continues at coordinate 578,234 of VWZK01012749.1, forward strand.
TCAAAAAAGTCAGGACTTTCAAACCTGTGAAGGCAGTTGATTTCAGATATGTGGACAACAGACTTTAAAAGGATCTGGTCTCATATGTTTTCTAAAGGTATTCAACACCCATCCCAAAATTATGCAAGCTGAAACTTCAGGAAAAAAATGACTAGAGGAAAGCAGAATAAGAACATGAACATGAAATATCTCTTCCTCCCCAAATAATTTCCGAGGTTTCAAGCTAATGCTATTAGAGCCCTCAAAAGTGAGCAAAATCGTCCTAAAATTAATAGGAAATTTTATAACTAACCAATGAAGAGATTTCAAAGCCAAAGTAATCTGATTAAATAGTCTGAATCCGGTTGGCATCCGCCTATATCATTCTGTATCAGCTGCAGTCTTTTAATAGCACAAGCTGTGAGGTACAAAAATAATGCACCACAATGGCATACAGTTCCCTGAAATACAGTTAAACTTTCATTAGTCGAATTATCCTGTAAGAACAATCACTTTTCAATGAATATAGTCATATTCTTTAGTCTTTCTGCATAAGCCTGATCTAAAATATTTGACACAGTGAAAAAAAAAAAAAAAAAGAAAAGTAGATTAAGAAAACTCCCAAATACAGTGGTTATGAATATCAGAATTCTCTTGAGGATGTGGGAAGAGGAAAGGAAATTACCTAGAAAGGGTGTTTGAAAATTCGTTGTCCTCGCTCTGTAGCATCAGATTGAGTGACTTAAGCAACAACAGAAGCAAAACTGTGGTTTGCTTGCCTTTTTTTTTTTGCCTTTTTTTTTTTTGATAAAAACCAGTGCTGCTCAAATGGAATGAGTGCTCCTACAGGCTAGTGTGCTGGAGTCTCTGACGTAAAAACACAACTGTTTTCATAGTTAAGGCATGATCTCTACACGTCCCCCAGATTATAACCAGAAGGTTTATACAGAGGCAGACATACCGGGAGGACATTGCCTGGCTTGTCAAAACTCAGTGTTTGGCACAGCAGAAACCAGACCTTCCTCTGTAAACATCAGCCCAGCCACAGGTTTTCCACTGCAGGAGTCAGCTCCCCTCACACACATCTGGGAAGGGGCAGAGATCAATGCATCCTGCCCCAGGGCAGGGCTCTGGGGGCCTCTCAGCTCCAGCCAGCATCTCTCTTCTTTCATGGCTGCAGTAGACCCCCAGAAACAAGACTTACCCTGCAATGTGGCATTTGTACTCATTTTTAGATGCCTTGCATAAGTTCAGCAGCAGCTGAATGCACCTGTAGCAGCTGGAGTTGCACAGCCCCTCTCATGGTATTGTTGCAGTGATTTTCTGAGAAAAATACATAGGAATAAAAACACCATGTCATATAATAAAAAAAAATTGTAAAAACATCTAGGCTTGGTGTGGGAAAACCTCAGGAATGAAAAGGCAAGGCGCACCAGCTGTTTGTGAGTGCTGTAAAATCAGCAATGTGCTCATTGGAGCTGAGGAATGATTTGCAAGTCTAGCGTACTCCTTATCACGCTTAGGGACCTGAAACATGTTCTTAGATCAGCAATAGAGGAGACAGCAAAAGTAGTACCTATAATTTCGAGGGTTAAGACTGGGCTGGCCACTAGATGAAAGACAAATTCTCTTTCTTAACCTCTTTCCCTTCTCCAAAAGGGGGAGTGATTTTTTCTCCAGATCAAGCTGTTGGAGTTAAGAGCCCTTAGTGCATTACAGCTGTGCTGGGGGCAGCCATGAGACTCCCTCTTGCCCATACACCCCCAAACATGCATGGATCCTCCATTTACAATAAATATTTGGACATCTAGAGTGTTTTCTCTCAATGCCCAGTTGTACCCTCCTTCTTCATAGACAACTGCAGTTCCTTAGAAATACATGACAACTGGGTGAGCGAAGGTCTGAGCCTGAGCACAGAACCGTGTCACTGGACACCCAAATCCTGATTATACCAAAGCCAAAGCTTCAGTTGCTGCTTAACCCCTGCAGCACCCAACGGACCCCTGTTTGACTTCGAAGAATGCTGGTGTCCCTCTCTTGTACATGATCTCGAGGAGCCCTGCAGTGAGCAAGTCAGGGCCTTGTTTCACCTAAGGGGTAGATGAGTTCAGCTTTGCCACCAGCCTCCAGAGCTGCTCAGGCGTTTTCTATTGAACACTCTTATTCTACCCACAGAATACTTCTGGCACATTTCTGCATGGATAGGAAAGGTAATTGCTTTAATTAAATAACAAACATCTCATTATTTTACAATGCAGAGAAAATTCACAATAGACGGGACCTAAAACACAGCTTTGTCCATGGTACTCCTGGCAGAGGTTGAGTTGGCTCCACAGACTTCAAGACTTCAGGATTAACTCCAGTAGCTCATGTTGCTCAACCTCTCTTCCATGAACCCTCCTAAAAGAATTACAGATGATTTTGTAAATGCTTGGGAGAAAACAAGGAGATTAATCATAGCCAGCGTGCATCAAACCGATCTAATTGTATTGAGTTACGTCAGAGGAATCTAAATTTGTTTTCATGAGCAAACAGTGGAAGAATCAGTAAATGTCATTTATCTTGACTTTTCAAAGCTGGGAAAGTATGGCCTGGATTAAATTACTTGAGGTGGCTGAAAGAGTGGCTGGAAAATCATATCTGGAGAGCAGTTCTCAGTGCCATAGTCTCACCTCCCAGTCAGACTGAAAGGACATTCATGTGTGCTCTGTCCCAAATCTGATGGCACTGCATGTTTTCAATAACCTGGGAATAAAAAAGAAGAAACAGTTGCTAGTCATGTGCAGCTGGAAAGGATTGCGTATAGGTTAGTGCATAAATTAGAATTTTTTTTTAAATAAAAAAAGAAGAAATCCCCTGAAAAACAGTAAGACTACTCAAATATGAAGTTCTGTGTTGCATGGCGAAAAACAACTTCACAAAAACACACTAGGGAATTATCAGGTCAGGAGAAGTTTTGGAGAAGTGGGCTACAGGCTGAGCATAATTCAAGTCTACCTTATGCTGTGAAAAAGGAAAGTATTTTACTGGATATATGAACTGTGAAACAACAAGATAATTCTGCTGTGCTCTGCTCTGCTTGATGATCTTCTCCTAAAGCACTCAGTGGGATTGAACTGCACAATCTGGACAACAGTACTTCAAACACAAACTGTATGATGAGTAGATCAAGCAGGGAGAGGTCAAAAGAGAGCAGCCAGGTCTAGAACAAAATTATTTAATGGTAAAAGTGAGAAATTGGACATTAGAGCTTTCTTAAACTGAAGTAAGGAAGCACTGGAGAAAATTGCCTGAGAAAGCTGCAGTTTCTCCATCGCTGAAGGTCTCCACCATTGATGGGTGGGCAGACATGTCTCAGGAATTATGTTGCCCTTGTGCAGAAGATGAACCAGAGACCCTCTCGCTGAGGAGCGGGAATGTGCCCTGGGGCAGGAGGTATTTCAGAGAGATCAGGGCATGAAGCCAGATTCCTGTCTTGAGGGGACCAAAATGCTAGCCTTAAAAACGTGGTGGAGGTGCTCCATTCCTAACTTCAGGTCAGCATGTAGATTGCTGCAGCTATATGCTAGATACATGGCAGATGGACCATCTCTGAAAGATAATGTAGCTCATGGTGATAGAGAAGGAAGGATTTTAGCAGGAGAAAGAAAAGCAATAGGCAATCTCTGAGGAAGCAGATAATTCATTTACATCTCCTGAAATGTAAAGTTGGGGAGGATTATAATGTACCATAAAACTTTATCAACAAGAAGTCTGCAGTTCTTGCTATCCAGAAATTTGCAAGTTTAACTTTGTGGGCATATTTAAGTCTCCCATCTCCGAAGTAAGCTCTCTTTGTTCCATACCTGAAAAAGGATCTCTGAGATTGAGTTCTTAATAGGTTTTTTTTTGCAAATAAACCAGTTTGTCTTACAGAAGGTGTTGTCTGTATCTGACAGTCATGTTACCATCTTGCCTTGGAAAAGGGATGATGGTTTCACGCAATAAAACAGGGAATTATGGAAATAGGGCTGGAAGAATCCTTCTGCCCATGGAAAGATTAAACACATGTATCTCATTTCTGGTCAATGTCCTCATCAAGTGGTCTTAAAAATCTGCAGCAATGGAGATACTGCACATTTCCTAGACAATTTGTTTAAATGATTCATTATCCTTTCCTGCAAACAGCGTTTCCTAACACCTAGCCCGTATTTCCACTGATGTAGTTTAAGGCCAGTGGACACTTTACATAAGACACTCCTGTGTACTCACTTAATATACTATTGATTAACTTTTTTTTTTTTTTTAAATGATACTGTCTTTACCAACCTGGCTGCTCCTAAATTTAGTACTCCTTTTTGTTCTTTTTCATAAATATCTGTAAGGGCATGGTGCAGCCAGGTCACCAAGCGGCTGCAGCGGTGTAGCCTGTGAGCCCTCGTAAAGTTAAATATATAGTTAGTTATTTCACCTCCTCATTGTCAGACTAAAAAAAAAAGCCAAAGCAGACTCCAATTGCACATACCAGCCATAGCAGAGAGTGTTGTCATCTCAGGCTTTATGCTCTGCTGATTGAAATGCTGACTGATGCATTTGAAATATACATATATCAATCACTGCTAAGGTTAAGAGCTCAAGGAGGGAAAAACCCAAAACAACAGGAAGTTTCAAAAAGAAGGAAAATATTTCTCTTTCCCTAAAAAACCAAAACAACACCCACCCCCCCAAAAAGACATGAAAACTCCCACCCTACCCAGAAGCAAGCCATGAACAAGGCATATTTTGGGTGTCCCGTGTCCTCCACCATCTGGTGTTCCCAGGGAGCAACTGACTGTCAAGGGCTCTGAGAGGTGACATGAATGGTAGCAGGGGTAGCTTCATTTTCACTCTCCTCCATCCATCGTGTGCCAGCACAGCTGATGCACAACTAGACAATGAATATCAAGCAGTAACTCCAATTCTACTTGTTTCCTTTTGAATTTCACTGCTCAGGAAGAACATCAGCCTGGGAACTTGGAACCTGGCTATTCATCTACAGACCAAATGCACCAAGAGTTTGGTGATGCCAAATCTGGCAGTGCAGAGTAGGTTTGAGGTGTTTAGGTAGGAAGGGAGCAAGAGGTAGTGTCTCTCCAATCCAGCTACAGACCTTTCAGGCAGTGTTTGTCACCATGAGAAGATTTTAACCCTGCAGCTAATCACTGCATTTCACAACTGCTCAGCACGCATCCAGTGGTGAGGTCTGCCGACCAATGAAGATGGGATTGGCCATACATCTGGACTGCAGCTCAGACAACATGGTCCTTGTTTAACAGTTTGTCCCCCACCGTCCCTTCTGTTAGGCAGAGATGTTTGATGGCTCGGATTACAGACCAGGTCCATCTTGCCTTCAAACACGCCTCATGGGTCGCAGCTCACATGAGGTGGTGGTGGCCAGGCACAGCGTCTGCCCTTGCAGGTAACCCTGGTGAGGCCTCCTCGAAATAACAGGCACCTTTGTGGTCTTTGCAATTCAGATACAGAGGACAGAGATATTTTTTAGCCTTCTTTAACAAACACATAGTAAAGGCTGCAGAGAAACCCATACGGCTGCATCCAGATGAGGTTTTTTTTTTCATCCTGAAGAAAAAAATCGAGCTGGCTTCAGTTTTGAAGGTAAAAACCATGTAGTAGCTAGCTAAAGAGTACATATGATTAATAATTTAACCCAACTATTTAGGACTTGAAGTCTTTACCCAGGTAATACCAGGAAGGAATGAAAGAGAGCTGTGCAAGCCATGCGTACTGCACTGGGACACGCAAATGATGCTTTGTGTAGGTCAGAGGTGGAAACGATTTACAGCTCTTTCAAGCTAGAATACCACAAAGCTTGGAGGGATTGACAAACCTTGCTATCTACCATCATTCATTTCTCCTGTCTCTTGCATTTTAGTCTCTAATTTTAAAAGTCAGTTTGTTTTAAGAGCCATCATTATGTTCTCAATCTCCAAACCTTTTGGTTTCTCTGGAGAAACAAATGAGGGGGGAAAAAAAAAAAAAGCCTTTCAGAGCGCAGGAGGAAATAATGGGTTTATTGTGATTGTTTCCTTCTAGGAGATGGGTTGGTAAAGGACTTCCAAGAACAGACTCAATTCAGTGTGTGTTTTGTGTTCAGCAGCATTGCCGGGGAATTTATACACCTGTCACCTAATTGCCGCTTCCTTTGTAAAACAGAAATGACAAACCTAAGTCATTCGCTTTTATTGTCTTTTTTTTTTTTTCTTTTCTTAATAGCAAAGTTCTTGACACCCTTTTGAAAAGAAATAGCAGATTTCCTCTGCACTTTATGATTCAGTGCAGGCTGCAGTCTTCAAAGTGTAAGCAGAGTGGGTCTCCTTTGAGTCGTCAGGGTATCAGACGGTGCAATGCATTATTAAAATCCAATTTAAACTTCCTACTCTCAGATGCCAGATGGTCAAACTATGTTTGCAGTCCTGCAGTAGAGCTAGGATGGGCTTGTCACGTGCTTCTACCATTGCCACATCTATCTAAATAGAAATTTCTAATGTCTAAACTAATTTGGTTTTTAAGTAGATGGAAGCCTGTTGATCATTTCAGCTCTAGCATGTCTAAGTGCTCTACAGGTCTCTGTCACAATGCACAAACATTCCTGAGACTGTAGAACTGCTATTTAATTCTTGCAAAACTGAAGTCATCCTTAGCTGAGTGATGAGAATACAAATGGTGTTGGACCTTCATATTTGTCTCCTGTTCCTCTGCCCTCATTACAAAACCATGAGAAGTCAAACAGAGACGCAACACACACAAAGGGACTACATTCCCAAGACCTGACCAGACTTTTCAGCTCGAGGCCAACCATGAAGTTGGGAACAACTTGTTAAACAGTAAAAAGAGAGAGAAATCAGGGAGGGAAATTACTTACAGCTCTAGAGTTCAGGGGATTTTTGCCAAGAAAATTTTTTTCATCTGTATGTACTTCTCACCAACATTTTCTATGTTCCATTACATTTCCCTTTGCTTTGCAATTGAGGATTTTAGAAAATAGGACAATTTTTGAGCGGGCAGGGTAACAAAGGCTAGAAAATCATATGGGGCATGGCTTGGATGGAATTTAGCCCAATGACATTGTGGCTGTGTTGCAAATGCTTCCAAAAAAGGCAGCCTCCATATCACCTGCGGAGCAGGGCGTCCTCTCCAGAGAACTGTCCAGTGGTTGACCCTGGGACAAAAGGGATGCGGGAGACACAGCTGCAACGTGACTTACAGAAAAGTGGGCACATATCTAGCCACTGTTCTATGGGCTGGATCTCCTCCACCATGGGCTGGAGTTAATGTTCCCCATAGCACTCTATGTGTGTGTCCTCCAAGAAGGGATTCGCTACTGCTTTGGGCTCATAAAAGAGCATCCAAGTGCTTCCCCACAGAAGGCTCCAGGCCTCTGAGGGTTGTCTGCGTCCTCCCCGTAGAAAGGAGCAAAAAAATCCATGCCATGAGGCTATCTCACGGAACCTCTTGTAGGCTTTTTCTGTGTACTTCCTTCAGAAAAACAAAGACCAAGTGTATTGGGTTTGGGTGAGATGGAGTTAATGTTCCCCATAGCAGCTCTTAAGGTGTTGTGCTTTGTATTGGGAGGTAGATAAGATGCCCGTGTTGTGGCTGAGTGACTTGGTGGGTACCTGGCACTCAGCCAAGGTCAACCCACTGCACCAAGCCAGGTTTCTCATCTGTAATAAGCGGAAAAGAGGCCCCCTCATGAGAGGAGCAATAAGGAGAACCTCAGTCATTACACAGGTCATTGTATGGAGATTGGGAAGCACTTGAATTGTTTGAAAGTACAATCTGCATCCCCCACGGCACACAGCTAACTCAGCGTGTTCAGTAGCAAGGCATCATGATTGAGTCATGCTTCTTGAAGCTAATACCACGTGGGGAGATTAACTGCAAGCAAGCAGGCAACAGTAACATGCTCATTGAAATGCAAGGAGAGCTCTACTTCACCCACATTGATGTACCTCTTACCCATTTCAAGCTTGTCTCCCTGCTGCTGATGCAGGTGCCCTGTTTGCATGTCACGGAGAAGTCTCCCTTTACATGCTGGTTGTCACCAGCTCCGTGCCTCTGACAGCAGTGTGCTCAGGGGGTGTCGAAGAGTGATGAGAGACAGTGGGACGATGTCAAGGAATTCTCCAACCAGGCACAAAGTTGGGGCAAGATAAGGAGAGTGGGGAGGGGGTTGTGGAGCTGGGGGCAGGTGGCAAACTGAGATGCAATTCTCAGCAGGGCTTCCTGGAAGAGGTTGACTGACACACTGCATAGAGGGGATTTATCCCCTCCTCCTCCTCCCTGCAGGCCCCCAGAATAAGTTAAACAAGGTGTCAGATGTTTCTATTTTAAGAACAACCAGGGAGTCTGGCAACTACAAAATGAAAAGGAGGAGGGAAGGGCAGAAGTTGTCTAGTATAATTAGCAACACATTTCCCTCCCTGCCTTCCAGAGAGTGTGCTCCCTTCCAGCAAGCAGGGGTCCGCACAGCATAAATTATTCCAGTCTAATTTTGATCTCATGCTGTTGTTTCTGCCAAGTGTTTACTCTTGAATGCCATATCTTTTGAGGCACAGATGACACTGGGTGACATGTGTCATCACAGTACGTGTCCTTAAAAATACGTGCTGTGAAATTGCACTGATGTTCTCCAGGATGGGTTGCTCATGTTCACAGAAAACACAGTCTGAAGGTCTTGATCAAAAGATTACTTATCTGTCCCACCGTGGCAAAGCTGGACTATGAGCTGGGGAAGATCTCCGCTGCCAAATGTCACTGAGTTCACAGATCTTCGCTGGACTCCACATATGTGTGGCTTGTACAGAGAAGACCTCTGGGCACCTTCACCTTCAGATATTCCTGCGCTGCAGCTTTTGCCGTGAATGAGACCTATCCTCCTCATTGCAGTAAGTAACACCACAACTTCATCATCTATCACAGGTTCCTTAACATCCAGAAGCTGCTTCAGGTGCGGTCCTCCCAATACAGTGATTGTGCATCACTAACAATCACCGTAGGGGCAAAAGAGAGATGATGGATAAATATTTGATGGCTATTTTCATTCTCACAAACGCACATTCCCATTAACTCTTTTGGTGACATGCCACCTGCCAGAACCAAGACTGAAGCTCTTAGAAAAGGTTGGATGATCCCTTTTTGGTCATATTCAGATTGCAATCTATGTAGTGTGATTGACAAACCCAGTCACTTAAATATTGTGCAGGTCTATTTTGACTGTGCCAAGTAATAGACTTCTACAGCTGGGGTTGCAACAGCCATATTCTGTCATTGAAACAAAGATCTCTGAGCTGGGCAAACTCACCTGGCTCCTGGTCAGCTTTGGTCTTTACCCACATATAAGTTTCTGTCCAATCTAAAGCACACATACTAAAATAAAACATACATTTAAAGAGAAGGATTTGTACCCCCAACTGTGGAAAAAAATGTTTTAATTTACTGTCTTAAGACCCAGCATGTGCAGGTTAGAAAAGTTTTTGTTTCATTGCTTTGACACCATATTGCCAAAATCAAGAAGAGGTTGATGGGAGTGTTTGATATGTGGCAGCCCAGCGTGATCTCATCTTTGGGAGGTCATGGGATTAGTGCATAAAACAGTGAGATAGGATGAACATTAGGCACTACATCTGTGCAGAGATCTACGGATCTGTTGCTGTGGCTACAGACGGAAAGTCAATGTTGGATGAAGGTCAAGCAGGGCATTGTAACTGTCCAGGCAGCCAAAACCTGTGACATCTTATCGCATGTGATGCTACCGGTAGAGGAGAGACGCTTGTCCCATAATGTCTCTTATTGCCATCAGTGTTACTGTGCTTCGCAGCTTAGGTTTGCCCAGCACACCTGTCTGCTCCAAAAGCGCGCAGCAAATGGAGGAGGACATCTGTGCTGGGGAATTGGTTTCTGCTGTCTTCTGCTATTTTTACATGGTGGCTGTGAAAGCTTCCAAAATGAGACACATTGCCACAATTAAACTGAATGCATTTAATAGCAAACTGTATCGCAAATTGCAGAGCGAAGCCACTTCATATTTCCATGGGGCTTGCTAGAAAAATAGCTCCCATTAATGAGGCACATTGTAGACTTGTTTATATTCAGCTGACTCTGTTCACGCAACAAATTATCTGTGTGTGATTATGAGGCCAAATTCACCCTATAATTTTTCACTTAGCCTTATTTTACTGCCTGGCCTGTTCCACTGAGCTGGGGAATTATTCATGGGGCAAAACCTCCCTGTCCTCGCTCCCAAGCTTCAGAGAACTTTACAGGTGTTGCGCAAAAGGCACAACATCCTACACAGAGCCACTAGTTGGTAGTACTAGGTTCCAGGCTCAGAGTTAGCAGGCACAGGGCTGGGTCACCATTCTAGATTGGTTTGCTTCTCCCTGGACTCGGTCACCGTAAACTAAGAAGAGAGGATATTCTGGAGTCAGCTTGGAGTAGTAAAATTCATCTCACAAGTGTGTATCAGTCTCAGATAGAATTGGAGCCTCGGCGTTTGGAGGGAAAGAGCCTGATCTGCTTTACCACCTGCCCCATGGTGTTTGCAGGGAAGCACATCCCTGGCATGCCTGCACAGGCCATCCAGGTCCCGGTGCTGTAATTGAAACCAGCTCATGCAGCAGTGCCCTGCCATGAAAAGCAACAGAGGTTGCATTTCATCACTAATCTTGTGGTTTTGCTCACAGCTACAAGTAGCATTCCCAGTAAAACAGGCACAGGCGAATTTTTTGTGTGTTCTTCCTGTGGCTGCGTAGGAAGGACTCTGGGTAGAAGCCTTCCCAGGCTTGAGCATTTTGGGGTAATTTAGGCCTTATATTGATGTTTCACTGCATGTTTTAGAACAAGCCAAGTCTCTGCCCCAGCCACTCATCACCATGGGCACGCTGGTATTTTCATGCAAACCATGATGGGGCAGGGATGAAGAGAGACAGAATAACTGTGTGCTGCAGTCCTGAATTAGGAAGAACATCCCCAGTCCTTATATAGTGTCTCCACTTGTGCCGTATATGCAGTACCAACCTCAAAACATCAAGCTTCTCTTTTGCCTTCCCATAGCTGCTGGAAGAGGTATCTTAGAGCAGTCAAGCAGCAGAGCCCCCCATGACGGCACCAACACTCAGTGAACACCTTGGACCTCAGCCTCAAGCACAGGGACATGGGAACCTTCATTTCCACACTCACAACTGTACAGACTCTATATATTTATAGCGTCCCACAAATGTCCTGAAGAGGAAAAAATAACATAAAAACACTAACCAGAAGAGCAAACAGAGAAGAGAAGCGCTGTGTCTGTGTGATTCCACTTGTTGCTCAGATGCTTTTTATTTTTGGTGCCTGTCCTAGCAGTTTCCAAGAAATCTCCTCCTATCCTATTTCTATAGTGTTACGCTCCCACCTTTCAGTCACGAACATTTGAGGACACATCAGGCCATGAGGTCAAGCCTGTATTTGTAATAAAAGACATGAGCGGAGCCAGGTCACTGGAGCAGGCTGTATTTTTCTGAAAATCCAAAAGATACTTCAAGGGTCCCCAGGACAATCCAGAATTACCAGTACAGTCCTGTGGGACTGGGTCTGCAGGTTTGCAGCATGCAGAAGAGCTGGACAAGAAGCCACATCACCTGGCTGCCACCAGACACACCTCACCCATTCCCTGAGCAAGCCTGTGCCTCTTGATAGGGCTCCACAGGGAATGGGCAAACTCAGTACTAAATTCAGGTCAAATCTTGAGTCTCTGCTTTTTCACTTGGCTTAATTTTCAGTGGAAAGACCCTCAATTTATTATACCAGTGAAAGTATGTCAGATAGCCTTTATTGTTGTTACTTCTACAGGATTAAAGCATGGGTGCCTTTTACTATTTCAGATTTTTCCTTCTATTAAAATTTGTAGAGTTTATCCATTTCTCTTTGGCATTAAGGTCCAAGTAAGACAGAGGCAGACATTAGCAAGACATATCAGGAGCAAACTTACTCAGGAGTGTTCCTGTGGGCAAAGCTTCATCCAAGTGCCTCCTCTTTCTTTTTTTTTTTTTTCCTTTATTTTTTTTACTATATATGTCTTAGAGACATTTTTAATGTGTGGCAAAAAACGTCCCACCACACTTCTTAGCCTCTTGGGTTCCACCGGTCCTGTTAATTTCTCACATGGAGCCATAATCCTTTCCAGTGGTAACTAGTTGGGATGTCACGAACAAAGGATTATACCTTCAGGTGAGGCAGAGCTTCTTATGAGCTTACTGCTTAGCTATTATAGATCCTGTTCTCATGCAGAAATTACATACACATATGGACATGTGCATTATTTAAGATAGAGCAGCAAGACTGCAGATGGATGGATTTTCTAGCTCAGGAAAGCGGGAATACTAATTATTGTTCTTCCTGTGTAGACGTTCAATGCTGAGGTGGGGAAAATGACATATGTGGCATTATCTGATCTTTCAGATATACTTTTAAAACACACTTTTCAACAAGGAAACAAAATTTATTATAAAGATGTGTTTCTTATAGTCAAGTAAACAGTGCTGGGTTTGGGTTGATGTTTTGACAGGCTGTAGTTGTCAACCCTGCAGCCAGGTTATTCCATTTGGATATTTCTGACCTTGTGCTAAAATTCCAAGAAGAAAGTGCACTTAGATTTTTAACGTGCATCCTGCTGACACATCACCTTTCCCTGTGAGAGAAGCAATACTTGAGGAGGGAAGAGTAAGAAAGAAGTAATTCCTCTCAGCTGGATAAACTCATTGATTTAATGTGCACAAGGTTGAAAA
>VWZK01012749.1:600424-629582 GCA_013396935.1 Baryphthengus martii
TTTTAAATCCATTTTGCAGAGGTCCATCCTCCCAGGTGAGAGATGCAGTCCCTCAGCAAAGCAGCCCAGTTCTTGCTCTATTGGGAGGGAAGCACTTTGAGCCAAATGGAGGGATGAGGAGGCAGGAGATAGGTCTGCCAGCCCTGCACACCCCAAGGGCACCACTCTGAGCACCTCTCTCTTGGGAGCCTGGGGCTGGGGGTCACCTTCTCCCACACCAAGGAGGATCTGTTCTGGCTTCTTCTTTTCTGTTAAAATGGAAACAAAATGCTTTTGTCCTAAGTGAAAAGAAAGGTTTCACCCCTCTAAAACCAACGTCCCCAAAACGTTATGCTCTGGTCAGACATTAGAAGGAAATGTCTTTTGAAATTATTACCAACCAGTGTATTTGGGATGTTTCAGGCCATCTCTGGAACGGAAAAAATAATCCTACTTGCCTCTATCCATCTATAAGACAATACAGTGGGAAATCTAGTTATTTTGCCCCAACTAATTGACGAGGAAGCAGAGTTTTAAAAGCAGTCAGGTCTGAATAGACTCCTGTTGCTCACAAGAGCAGCAGATCAGCACAGACAAATATTGATGGTGGCAATTGTCTTTCAGCCACCCCAAAGCTAAGGTGAGGCTTCTACTGTTCAGGAAGATCCACCTGTGTTTAGAAAGTAAAGAGGTGAGGCTGGAAGGAAGCAGGTTTAACAATTTTGTACCTGTCTTACCAGGACAAATAGAGAAGAAATTCGGTGTTTTCCTCCAAATACATATTGTAATGGTTCCAATTTCTTGTCTTGTTTCCCACAACAAGAACCCAGATCAGTGTCTTCATGATGATGTTAGTTAACCTGAAAGAAAATGTTCAGCTGAAATCTATACTGGATTTCCCCTTAGCCAGAACAACAACTGCTCCTGCGACCACTTAGGGTTTTCACTGCATCAGATAACTCCTCAACACAAGCTTTATTTTACTGAGCTGGTACTGCTTTTATACAAAAGCCCATGCCCTCAGAGTCTATACAGCTTCTTTTACATACACAATAAAGAAAAGATGGAAAAATTATACCATGCCAAGAAAGCAGTCTCACCAAACAAGAGCTGCTGCCTGCAAGGTATATTTAGAAATTAGAGGACAATTTAGGAAGAGAGGCACACAACATAAGCCAGAAGAGTAATGAAAACTAGGGAGAGTGGGAGTTTCTCTTAGGTATTGAGCACTCCCAGCCAGCATCAGTGAATACTCAGACTGACACAACGCTTTTTCATCTCACTAACAGCAAAATCCAACACTTAGGCAGTGTTTTTCATTCATCCATCTCAAATGGCATTGCAAGGAGAATTAAAGCATTGGATTTATCATCCCTCTCTGCTAACACAGAGCTAAGTCCAAGGGTGCACAAAGGCAGACATCAAGAGCAAATGTAGGCCGTGGAGTCACGTCCATTGTTGTGGGCACCAAGTTTGGATCCTGGTACCTTCTTTTCAGTTCTTGGATGTTTAAAAAGCATTGAGGAACAAGTACAAACTCTTTGGGCAGGTTGTTATGTCAATGGCAGAAGTCTGGGCTGTATGACTGCCATTCCTGAGTAATGCCTGCACTGCAGGACTTGGATGAGCAGTTACAGGAACAAGGGGAAGCAGAAGGATGTCCAGTTGTACAGAGCAGACACTGAGGGTCAGAACACTGAGAGCAAGGACATCATTTCCCTCCAGAGCAGGGCTAATCATAGTATCACAGAATGTCAGGTTGCAACGGACCTCCAGGATCATACTTTTTTTAAGTAAAAAGTTCAAATGAGATGGCCTAGCACCCTGTCAAGTTGTGTCTTAAAACTGCCCAGTGTAGGGCAGTCCACCACTTCCCTTGGGAGACTATTCCAATGTTTAATTGTTCTCACTGTAAAGAACTTTCTTCTGGAATTCAACCAGAATGTCCCCTGGAGCAACTTGCAGCAATTCCCTTGTTTTCTCCATGTGACTCCTTGTGAAAAATGAAGTCTCCTTCCTCTTGGTAGCCACCCTTTAAGTACTAGTAATAAGGTCTCCCCTATGCCTTCTCTTCTCAAGGGGGAACAAGTCCAGATCTCTCAGCCTAACCAAACCACCCCAGCTCCTGTGCTCTCAACGCAAGGACTGCAACATCAGTATGTACAACCAGTCGCAAAAGCCCTCGCTGATCAAGTAGTCATTCCAGTTAGGAAAACACACCACATGTTTCCCTTTCCCTCCTCTTGGGAGCAGCTGTGCTGTAGCATAAGGGAGTTTGTTCACAGCAAACCTAATTGCCTAAGTTGCACCACCACAACTGAGAGAAGTCTGATTTTTTTTTTTTCCCCTCTCTCAAGTGTTCTAGCTCAGTAGGTGAAATGGATTTAAAATAAACAAAAAAACACCCAAGCCCAAGGGTAATGAATTTAAACGAGACACCCACAATTACATTTTCAGTAGCTAAGTTATAAAAGAAAGATGAAAATAAAATTTCAGCAAGTGTGAAGGTTGTCACTAGAGTATTTTTATCTAAAAGTGAGTCACAAAGCCTGAGAAGTAGGATTCTTTTTCCCCCTAATAACATTGCAAAAATCTTTAAAAAAATTCCAAAACACAAAAATCACCACCCCACACCAAACCAATGAGAAAGTTAGAAGCTACACAAAGCTTAATCAAGACATTGGTTCCTGCAGCATGTCAGAAGCAATAGGTTCTTCTCACACAAACACAGAGAGGCATCTTATTAGAAAGGATTAAGCAAAACCCACTCCTCAACCCAGAACAGGAAAGTTGCAGAGCCTAGAGAAGCCTGTAGGCAACTGACAGTACTAGAAAAGGTCATCACTGCAGGTTTCCTATCCAAAGGCTGAAGCCAAAGTACTAAGAAACCACATTCTGGAACAGCAGGAAGGGTATGTCTGAACACAGCCTGGAAGAGCAGAAAAAGACGTGGAGAGGAAGGAAGACAGACCTTCCACTCAGTAACTCCAGTTCAGAGCTCAACATCACTGCAGCATGCATCTCTGTGTGTCTCCCATATGACCTGGCAAAAACAATTTGCTATGAGAACAATTCTGAGGGTATGCAGTATGTCCTAGGTTAAAACTGATTTATGCCAGGGTGGCCTTGTAGAGATCTCCCCCAAAAGAAAACCATCTCTTCCTCTCTACACGAAACAGACTTTAAAAAGATTTTCTTGTGACAAAGCTTTTGATTTTATGTGGAAGTTTAATATTCTTAAGTCCATAATGACAGTAGTATAAAGAATTCATATTAAAGTTTGGTTTTTTTCAGGGTTTGGTTGGTTGGTTTTTTTTCAACACAAGATCAGAGTGTAGTCAAAGAAAACTCTGCCATCAACTAAATAGGGACAGAAGCATGTTAAGGGTTGATTAAAGTGCAATTTAATAGCAATCCTAAGACAACCGTTTCTTTTCCTGCAGCTATTACTGATGCTTTCAACAGCACTGGTACCACTTCAGTCCAAAATCAGGTTCTGCCCAAGTGCCAGATCCCCACAGCTTAAGAGTCTTTTCCTGGTATTTTCGTTGCAGTAAAACTGTAAGAGCCATAAGCAAGTCAGTGAGATTGAGATGGCTCACGGCACCATCATGGGAAGAATGAATCATCTGCCTTTGAAATATAAATGTTTATGATCACTGCATCTATTCTGCACGCACATTCTTCAGACATGCAACTTTTACAAGGCTGTTGATATTTATATAATTCCATAAATTTAGATGGTGCGTTACAAACACAGTATGTAGTCGTAGCTATAAATAGCAGAACAGTGGGACAGAATTTTCAACTATTTCTTGTTTTCTACGCACCACAAATGAGATATATGGCACAACTTAAGGAAGCAGAGGAAAGAAAACAGTTATCAGGCAACAGAAACCTCCCATGTGAGTATCCGTATTTTAGCTGGTGGAATGGAAGGCTGGACTTCTACCAAAGAACCAAAAAGTCAGTCCCTGAGATTCAATTCCAACATTTAACCATGACTAAAAAATGAAGAGCAGATTCTGAAGTGGAGAGTTTGATAACAGATTATTTTCATGGCAAGTTTTCAGTCTTAACGTGACAAACTAACACCTGCCCTTGACAAGGATTTTGACAAACAAATGCACAATGTAATCAAAAGACTACAGTTGTTTCTAAACCTTGGCTGATGCTTTTTTTAGTGCTTGCAACACTACGGATGTACGCACAAATCTTTGAAAAAAAGAAAAATTCACTGAATGCTGTAAGAGCATCATGAAAATGTACCAAGACAGACATTCTTCTAGAAGGCCAACTAATACATTCCCAATGCATACTAAAAAGGGACAAACCACTAACTCCTGGTAATCCGTCTAAACTTTGATAATATTCTTAACACTAAGAGTTTGCTTCAAGAGTTAGATTTGTCAGGCAATAACAGTAGTTAAGGCCTACGGCTTAATATTGGGTAACTGAGGTTAACTAGCCACTCAGCACTGATGCAAGCAGTTAGCAGTTATTGTACCTTCATTTAATTTTTAAAAAGGTTTCTTGCATTAGTCTGCACCCTCATTTCCATCTCCCTGCTCCATTAACAAATTAATTCAGAGAAGAGATGACTCCTGGTGCAAGCAGAAACAATCTGGCTTTTAGAGCCAGGTTAGTTACATTCTCCATTTCATTTTATACTGGATATATTACATTTATATTGGATATACTATATCAATAACAGATGCAATAAAAAATGTGCACTGAATTACCATTTCAAAAGTACACTGAAATACTTCCGGACACTCAGATACTCCCAGAAATGCTAGACCAAGATTTCACAGCGCTACTACTCGGGTCTGGTGATGGACTAACAAACATTTCATAACGAGCTAAAAATGCAGGGCTCTGAAGCTTGAAAGTGGGGATTGGCATCTACTCTAGGGCAGGTCATACCCTGGGCCACTGCTGCCTTTCTGCCACAAGGAAACGAAATGACACAACGCTGCTGCTATTTTCACAAGGAAATGGCCACCTTGGGGAGAACAAATTAGAAAAGTGGTTTTAACAGCTCTCAGTATGTACTTTAATGATTATTTCCTTACGCTGATGCCTTTCAAAAAGCACCAGTCAGGTAGAAAATGTGAGCTTTTGCTTTATTGTTCACAACAGATATCCTCTACAGTGCTTGTTCACACTGAATTGATGGGGTTTCCCATGTGTCTTCATCCACCAAGTGAACCATCTGTGACGTCTGATCCACAGGTGCTTTCTCACCCTGGGCTATTAATAATGCATCTTCTTCTCCTCTTCCTGTTAACTGAAGGTCAGAGCTACAGGAACGATTAGATTCGTCAGGTTTGTCCGTCAAAGATTCTGCTGTAACTGTAGTTGTGGAGGACTGTTCAGTCTCTGTTTCAGCTTGTGGCTCTGTCTTAAAATGAAGTCCAAACACGTTATTGCGGATGAGGTATCGAACACACTGCAAAATCACATTCCTCTCGTGTCGGATGTCCTGGGCCAGTAACTGGAAAGAAAGAAGAGGTGATAATGCACACTTCCGTCTACCACACTGCAGCTGATACAAGCCTAGCAAGAGGTACAGCTCTACTCAGTAATTTTGAACATCTCTGAGTTTAAACAGTTGGTTCCCTCATGCAATCCCTGGACACGTGGAGCAGGAGGCTGCCTTACCAGACCCAGCACAGGAAAGTCACGTATTCCCACACGTGGTGCTTCCCCACCCACTGACTAGTGCTGTGGCAGTGGCAGTGAGCATGTGTGACAGTACTACCGCACAGCGCGCTGGGCAGGGCGATCTAAGGGCTTGCTGTCCCCTCCTTCACACCAGCTCAGGCTGATCAGACCCTTTACTGCATCAGTTCAATTTCACCAGCCAGGAGAAAATGAACTTGGCAATTAGCAGCAAGTAGTGGGATGTTCTGGGATTTTTTTATTGTTTGTTTAGGGTTTTTTTAGGAGTATGTGTTAAAAGCTGAATGAGGTCAGCGAAAGATCTAACATAGCAGAGAAGAGGAGATGGGACCAGGCACTCAGAGAGGAGGCAGCAAGGAGGGAGCAGTCCTTTTGGGCAGTGGAAGGCTGCTAGAGCAGCGTAGCTTGGTGGTCAAACATCACTTCCAGTGATGAAAGCTCATAATGGCCACGATTCACTACGGTACTGGCACATCACTGCACCACTGAAAAGGGTGAAAAATATTGACATGCCTAAAGTGCACGTTTAAGCACTGCTCATTTAGCACCATTAATGAACTAAGGCAGGTAAAACAAGCTGACAAATCTGAGGGTACCTTTGAATTAAGCTGTCGGTCTCAGTTTGCTCAGGTGGTAGAGAATGTCACTGAATATATCTAAATACTAGGAATTTCACCCCCAATTACCTGACTGTAGACCCACATGATGATGTTCTATCATGGACCGTAATACTAGGCCACGCATTCCAGTACATCAGGACAGCAAGTCTATTAGCATCTTTTACACTTTCCAGGTTATACTGTAGCTGTAATTTAATATCCCATGCATTTTTTATTAGGAAATCCCTATGAGTAGAAGATACTTATAAATGCAAGGAAAGGGCATGTTCCATCAGGTACCAGACTGTGGATTTAAATAGCTAAACTGGCTTGGGCTATAATCCACTAAAATAAGCCTAGTAGCTTAATCAAAGTGCTAGAGGCCTCCCTCATCTCCTTTAACCTCACTGAAGTTCATTTTGGTATTAAAAACAACAAACAAAAAACCCACCAACAACCACAAAACTCCCCTCAGCTATTATATTATACTATTACTGTGTTTTTTAATGCAGGGATGGGTATCAGTGGAGTGATGCTACCCAAGCTTTTTATTTTGCCAGCATGCAGAATAGATAAACACACATTACTGTTTGCACAGCTACAATAAACACGTTTTAGTAGTGCCCAAGCTCACTGCCAATAGATATCTGCAGCTATTCTCCTGGTTTCCCTTTTGTTTTGTTTTTTTCTGAAGCATCATTTCACTGACATAGCATTCTTTTCTTGTTAATTCTACTCCTTGCTTTTTTGGATAAATTCTCAGCAGTGACTCACTGTAAGACCTCAACCTTGCTTCCTCAAATTTTTTACACACTGACCATTTCTGACAGCAGAAGCCTACCTGTGAATCTCAGGCATTCACTCCTGTGTGATTCACAGCCATAGGACACACTCATCCTTTAATAACAGTTTTGAGCAACATCAAAAGGCAAAAAAAGCCCACCAAAATGTAATTAAAATAAATACATAAATAAATAAATCGACTACGCTGCCAAGCTACAATTCAGGATTCCAACCTTCTGCCAGCTTCTCTCAGTATGTGGGACTTCATTGGACTTTTTTTTTTTTCCCCAGAGTCCTCATTGCTTCAAATCACCAACAACTTCGAAGAGCAAGAGATAGACAACTGTATGATTAGGGAGCTAGACAAAGGACAAACACTTCCTTTTCAGTCACCAGGAGCTTTAATTCTTGGCAGCAATAGCAATATGTGCTAAAAGGATAACCAAGGGATTTCTAACACATCTACAGCTTGGGATGTTCCTTATCAGGTATCCCCTTCCTAAACATCCTGTGCTGTTTCAGAGCCCTGGTGTCAGTGGCACCCTGTTTTCTTCTGCCCACAGCAAGTTGTCCCATGATGAAGGAGCTTTACGCTGGCTACTCACAGAATCACAAGGGCAGTCTACCTCGTTGATACTGCTTTTGAGTACTAAATGCAGTAAAAGCTTCAAAGTTTTGTTTATGCTAAAGAAAGCCACAAAGCTTCCAAATAGGATGCTCTGCACTGTTACTGAGAATAGCATCATAATATCTTGGACTCGTCCCTACAAACCTCTTCTGACCCTCCTGAGATACCAATCTGTCCTTCAAGGTACCAATGCTGTCCCTTCCTCAGATTGATCTAAGTGTGCCTACAGAGAAGAAACCCACGCACGTGCAGGTTGCAGCTCAACATCACTCTACAGTTTAAGTCACCAACATTCTTATCAAGGAGATCTCTTTGCATCTGAAAAAAAAAATGCATGCTCGTCAATCAGAGAAAGGCAGCTAAATAGAAAAGCCAGAAGCAAAGAGAGGAAGATCAGAATAAGGCTGATGCGACCACACACAACCAAAACCTCCTGGATACTACCACAGGGAGGAATAAAGGTTTTGTCCTTCGTGCAACTCATCTTAGGGACACGATTGTCATCTCTTGCTCACCGAAGTCGGTCATTGCCTGAATGCACTACCTGTTTAAGGATCTACACCTTCTCTAAGTGAAATGCTCCCTTCGCTATTTTTAAGAGAAGACCTTTGCCAACAGATTGCTCTAACTTTCCACAAGGAAGAGTAGAACCACTCAGTAGCAGTGCTACTCTAGTACGGGAGGCACTATTTTAGCACTAAGACTGTTACCATTTCCAGCAGAGTTGGACGGCGCTTCGGAAGGAGAGGTAATGTTTTCTTGCCCCAGTTATCAGGCCCTCTGGGGCGACGTGCATTTGAATTCGAGCTTCTTAATGTCGTGCCTGCAGATTCTGGACGTTTTGGTTTCGAGTTCTGACTCCGAGAAACATCAGTAGTTTGAGGCGTATTTCTGAGCACAGCCTGGTTTTCCTCAGCTTTTGTTGCAGTCTTGACAGGGATTTCTTAAAGAAAAAGAACACACTTTCATCTCAAACTTAAAAGCCTCTTTAACATGTTTATATCCCCATGCACTGGCAGTTCCTTAGTACTATTCTTGCTCACGTAACCTGATGTGAAGATCTTCAAGGTTTACTTGGAAGAAGGGAGGGGTTTGTTTGGGTTGGGGTTTCTTTTAAAATACAAAGAATGATCTCTAAGCATTCACAGAAAGGAAAACAAGATATTTAAATTCTGCAATACAAAAGGAAAAATAGCAGTATTAAGAGTTGAACGAATTTTCAAATCTCTGCCTTGTTATCACTTAGAAAGTACAGTGCTTCTGCTTCACAATACAGTTTGCTCCAAATTCAGGCTGCTGAGAAAATCATGGTACAGTTAGGGCAGAGGATGCCCGAGTCCAATTCCCTGCCTGCTAGATGCTCTCTGTAACTTTGGGTAGGCCACCTAGGGCAAGTAAGGCACAGTAACTATCTGCAACACCAAGGAGCAGCAGCAGTTCACTGATGTGTACACTCAAGAGAAGCACAAAATCCAAGTTCAAGTCTTATTTCAACACCCAGCAGCCTTCTATGGAAAAAGCCCTTAAGGACATGGAAATTAGTTCACAGGGTAAGTATAACAGTTTTTTCCTGGCACTATTCAAACATGATTTGAAGCGAGACTGAAGACAGGCTGTTTTTGTTTTTTTTCCCCAACTAGGGGGTAAAAAGGCTTGGGAAATTCGATGACACACACTCTAACCAAACCCATTTTATGCACTCTCCAACTTAAGACATGCTGTTGAGAAAGGGCAAGGCAAGCGAGGGGGGAAAAAAAACATTCAGTCTTTCAGGAAACTCTGAAGCTTTCTAAAGTACAGGGGATGGGGTGGGGTAGGGCACTAGATGCAGGACAGGTCATGTGGATAAGGCCATCTTGGTGCACCGGCTGTCTGCACAAATGCTGTGTCCTGTCTGGTTGCTTCTCCAAGACCGGGAGCTAACACCACCCTGGGAACAAGTAACAGCTCATCCAGCAACCCCAGTTAGTGTTCAAAACGAGGAGGAGGGAGGAATGGGGAAACAAGAGCAGCAGAATAAAGGCATATTCTTTTACTCCTCCCAGCCTGTCTTTACGCATGGCTTACATCAGTACTAGCGCGCGCTGCCACTGACAGCAAACTGGAAAGGATCTGTACACAGACCGGCCAAAACATCCCTGTGCGTAACACCTTTAACAAACTTCTCTCTTTACTTGTGTAAGCCTAAAAATCAACAGGTCCAAGACAGCTCTGAGCTATAGCACTGGTAGACAAGTCAGAAAAAGGCACTTCCACAGCCAAGTGTTTTGGAGATACAGCCATTGCCCTGCCATTACTTTAACATCTTTGCTAAATGTGAGCTACAGCCTACATGCTGCATTTTCTTCTGCAACACTTGGTATTAAAAGTTCTTTTTTTCCCCTTAAGAAATTGTAAGTACTAAAAATTTCTTGAGGAAAAAAAAAATATAGTACTATATAGATTCTAATTTTCAGCAGTTGGGGACACGGCCGTAAAGGGCTATCACTGGGCTACTGCACTGGTAAATGCTGTATTTGTAAATACACAAGGAACAAGGACAGTGGGGTGGGAGATGGCAAAAGATGAAATACAGCAGAGGTGAAGCCCCTCTACCCTTCCCAAAGAAGAGTAATTTGCAATCAGGTTTTATCATTTCTTGCAGTCCACACCCGCACGGTGACAAAGGGCCAAGGACACACTCCTACCCACCTTCAGGTTCGCTGTCGGATGCACTGCCGTAGTTGGCCAACAATGAACTCAAGGCGGAGGTGACCTGCTTGGGAACAACAGTCAATCCCAGCTTTCCAGCTTCGTCTGCTGCTTCCTCCTTGTCAGATTCTGCATGGAAAGAAAAGGCAAGAGGGACTTTTCCCCTATGCTCCTTGTGCCAAGAGCCAGCCTTGCTGCTAAATCCCCATCTCACCACTACACGAGCCTGATGTTGGGCACCACTGCTCAACACCATGGACTAATAGAAATATTCTACACTTGCCTACCCTCTACAGACATTCAGGAGCAAAAAAATCATCTCACCACTGGTTTATAGTCCTGCCAGCAAAGCTACAGAAACAAAAAGTTTCCTTAACAAGAGCTTGGGCTTTCTGGTTCTTTCTTCACATACTAAACATAATTATAGGTTTTATTATCATGTATAGGTAAAGAGAGAGGATTTCATAATGTGTTTTGAAGTCTTGCTGGATTTAGTCTGGCAGAGGTAGGGGAGAAGGATTCAAAAGCCCGAGCGGAAGGAGAATTAGGCTCAAAGTGAGAATTTAAGAGTAAAGAAATTTTTGAATAGGAAAAAAGTTTAAGGGACATTGAAAACGAAGGCTACAAATTATATGCAATACATCGGGCCATGTGATACTTAAATCCTTGCAGAGTATTACGGACATGCATGAGTAAGTGAGGTATTACAGACTCAAACTAGCCCAAAAAGAGAGTATTGGGAAGACAGGAGGCAAGCAGCTAAAAAATGCTGAAATAGAGGATCCTAAGAAAACAGCCCTACCAGAGAAAGATTCCTAAAAATAAACATGCAAAACAGTGATGGCTTTAGTAAGAAACAAAGGATCTATATGTACGAAAATCTTGGAAAGACTCTCAGATGAGCAGTGCTAGAATTAGCAGGAAAACTAGGAAATGCTTTTCAGCAGTACACCGACATACAAATTTCATATATACACACACGTACACAAACACACTCACACACTGCTACTAGAAACATTTTGAGAAACTAGCCTGTGTAGACTTCTGGAAAAAGAGTGGCTGCAATCTTATTTTCAGAAAAAAAAAAAAAAAAAAAAAGGAGTCATGTCCTCTCCCATCCCCTGCCTATCTAAGCCTGCCCTACAGGAAAGCTGCCTCATACTTAAGGTTTTACTGAAATGAAACACTTCTGAGATCTCTATTTTGAAATCACCAATGTTTCTCTATTCTCTTCTAATGTATCATTAACAGCTGGCAATTTGATTCATTGGAGTTCATGCTGTTTAGTAAAACAACTTTTAGATAAATACACAGGTATTTCTCTAAACTACTTAGCCACCTCTTTTTACTTCTCTTTTTTTTGAGAAAAGTTGATCCTCTCTGAGTTAGTAATCATGACAATTTGCAACTCCACTGGAAGCTCACGCTAAATGCAGTGCATTTTTCTAATGGAGCATACATAGCACCTGCATATACTTCAATTATAAAAATGGCATTTACTTCAATTTATTTTGATTTCATTGCCGAGTTTTCCTAGCTCATCCAAAATGTTGAGTGCATACTGTGGTTGGGTGTCTTTTTATTTTCTTTTCTTTAAATTTTAAATAACTACTTTTAACCTGCTTTTTAGGAAATTAGAAAAACACATTTACTGGAATGCATTTTCTCTTTGAGAGTGAAAGATTTGGAGGAAGCATCATGCACTACTGAATACAACTGACTGTTTCTGGTCAGTAGATCCCACAAAATTTTACACCTGACAGCCTTATCACCTCACCTTGTTTCTGCTTATATATGAAAAGTCTGTTTTCTCATTTACCGTTAAATTTCTTAGCTTTGAAGGAACTAGTCACTAACTAGAGCGCATTATGTGAAAAATACATTCCCTCTAGAGAAAGATCTGCTGCCGTTAGAAGGGTTTAATTAAATACTCCAACCTATACAGTAAAATCATGGACTTCAGTTGTATGATTTTTAAAAACCTCCACTTAACTATATAGTGTTTGTTACTAGTTGTTATGATGTTTCTCAATAGTAGAAAAATCTGCAACTGGCTTTAATAATGTGAAATATGCAAGAACCACATTCCTTTTCTACCTATTACAACAGAAGTTACTGGCTGTACTTTGGTATAATTAGACTTTTTATCATTAAGTAAAACACAGATGCTGCGGGGAAAATGAGTTCTATTTAAGCACACTTAAGTTTCCCAACACGCAGAGATTAGTGGAATAAACAAATTGCACAGTGATGCTGAGTTCTTGTTCCCACTAATTGAAGACTATGTTTTCAAGAGGACAAATTCAGCATCAGACATGTTTCCAGGGGATGCGTTTTAGCCTTGTTGCTAAAAATAGCTGGAGTATAAATCAGCTTACGTACCATATTCTAAGAGTACTGCATCACTGCTGACTATAAATAGTTATATCTGGAGAGTTTCTATTGCTGCCAGCACGTGGAAACAAGACACGCTCACCAAAAAAAAAACCAACACCCTAAACAGCAATATATTAGAGAACACACACATATAGAGAGTATCAAGAGCACATTAGATAATAGAGCAAAAAACAGAATTAAAAGACAAATGTTGGCATTTCAAGTAATTACCTTGTACAAGGAAATCCATTTGTTTTCACACTCTAAATACTGTTAGTTTCAAAACCACAAAGGGTTATTTAATAGTCTTTAAAAAATAATTTGATTGAAGTACTTTATTCTTCTGGCTTTATAAAGATTCTTATTTTACACATTAGTTTAGCAACCTAAGTTGGTGCAAGTCTTTTAGACTACTGAACAGTATTTATGTCAGAACATTAACGCTGAACACAAGCTTTATGGCAGCACTACCAAAACCCTGACTAGCAGGCAAAAGTTTCAGCATCAAAACTTAAAAACAACTCAGATGCTATTTTTCACCTCTTCTTCCTAACGCTTACTACAGCATCACATCCCTTTGCTGCCCGAACTACTTTCCCTTTGCTGTCTCTCCCAGCTAAGTGTTTTGGACAAAAAAAAATCTGCTTTCCTAATCAGGAGAAAACAGAAAAACCAAGACTATTATGGCAAAGTACTTGCTAAAACGAAGATATAATTGAGGTGCTCCATTAAGAGCACAGAAAAACCTCTTCAGTTTGTTATCTAAACATCGATTTAAAGCTACCAAGGGATTTTAAAACATGCAAAGCTAAAATAAATAAGTATCCAGTGGGGTTGTTTTTCAAATCCAAGACACACCTACATCCTGACTCCCAACATCTTCTCCCCTTCAGATTAAGCATTTTTTTCATGACAGAGAATAAAATTTAATGCTTCCTAATTCTCACAGAAAAATCAGAAAGTAGTCTGCTAGTGTGTTTATAATACGATCAACTCAGCTTGCAAGCAAACTTCTATAGAAGTGTTTAATGCTGGTACTATCTTTAATATTCCTGTGTCTGCCTTCCCAAACCAGGATTTTTATTCCTCTTCAATAACTCCATATTTCAGCTTCTTTCCAAACTGTAGCTCAGCCAAGCTTAAGCTCTTCCTACCAACACGTCGACGTGAATTCAGTCAGATGCATACATGTATCTCAAAGAGTTCTAGACTACTAAGATAGTTTTCCTCCATAACAGGCCAAGCCTACTAGGCCAGAAGATTCCCCAAAATGCGAGATTTACCCCATTTCCTTTAGATAAAGCACTGACGCCCCTCTTTCACAATAAGTACACTGGGAATTTTCTTAGAAGATCATGTCCTGAACCAGGGTATCTCCTTACAGAAATTTCCACTTAAAAGGAAGCTCTAAGTACAAGTTCTAGGTGTTGCTCTATATTCAAACTTACGACCCTGTTGGCCCTGGCACTATTCTAGCCACCAAACAGCAATCCTGGGCTTTTTATTTCTTAGTAGCAATGAGAAGATAAGCATGACAAGCTCCCCAGTATTGTTCTTCAAGAAAACCTTGCATCAATCTTCGACTTCAGAGTTTTCCCATTTTAAATATACAGTTAGTCCTCTTTCAATCAAGGGCAGAGCTTATGTGTGTTTGGAAATCTCCAGCTCCCTCTAGAAGTTGATAGTTACACCAAAGGTCAGTAATCCCTTAAGCAGTACTACTTAAAATAAAATTTCTTCATGTTCCTTCATCTTACCAACATCGCTGTTTGCCAGAAGACCAAGAGGGTCCACGTCCTTCACATGTGGCTGAGCTGCCAAAGCACTCTGTTTTTCATGTTCCTTTTCACACGTGCTGTTTTCTGGTCCGTTTGCTTCATTTTGAGTTCTATGTATATTATAATCGTCACCATTTTTATCATTTTTTTTCCACAATGGGCGTCTTTGTCTTCTCCTCTGTCTTCCTTGGTGCCCAAGCCTCTCTTCATTTCCTGATGGTTTCCACATCCCCTTCATTTTGCTGGAGAATAGAAATGCAAAGTTCATACAAATGACAAGTTGTGAGAATAAAAATCAATTGATGTAACCAGACGGCTCAGGCCCACATTTCAGCAACACTGTATGATGTCAGGACTTACTCCAACTCAGCTAATACGTGGTGACAGACCAGACAGGCAGTCACAGCTCATCTCATTGGCAGGGCAATGTGACAAAGTTGGAACCTAAAGCAGAGTTTGAAGTTCATGACTTTTTATCTTTTTAACAAGGCAAAGGGTACATGGGCTAAGCAAGTTCCTTGATCATATACAATGTGAGGGCGTACTGGTTTCATTCCATATTACAAAGTCAAAAAATATTCCCTTCACTTAAGCAATTAAGTCATTCAAAACAAGGGGAACATGGAATTAAAAAGGGAAGCATCTACTCCAAGAGTATTTCTACTGCTAAAGTCTCCTTTTTTCCAGTTACAGCTCAAAGAAGGATCTTGCTGCACTAAATGCATTCAGCCATCTGACACCGTCAGTCACGATGACAGCCTCCCACCTCCAACTAACAGGCCAGTGATCTTTTTCACCTCAATGAAAAAGGAATAAAAGAATCTTCTAGCAGGACAATGGATTTTTAAAATCTTGAAACATAACAAGTCCTAAAATACAGGAAGAACACAGCGTGCTGGTTCCACTTATCTTCCGTGGTTCCATAACCTTCAAGGTTATCCTATAAACACAAAACATGTTTATAGGAAGGTACCTGGAGAGCTTAACAAACTCTTGTCAAAGCCTATTGATAGAAAAATAGGTGTGACCTCAAAAGAAAAGCAAACGTGGAAGAGACAACCCTAAGCTTCCTGAAAATACTTATCTTCAAACAACAGAAACTTAATTCCAGTATCTAGAGGGTTGCTACAAAGATGGAGACTCCCTTTTACAAGAAGTCACATGGAAAATACAAGGGGTAACAGGTCCAAATTAATCCTGGGGAGATTCTGATTAGACACAAGATAAAAATCTTTCACAACAAGAACAATTAGCCACTGGAATAATGTCCCCAAGGAAGTAGTGGAGTCCCCAACATTGGATGCTTTCAAGATTCAGCTGGACAAGGTGCTGGGCCATCTTATCTAGACCATGGCTGTCCCAAGCAAGGCTGGATCAGATGATCCTTCAAATGACTTACAACCTGTTATTCTATGATTAAGCCAGCAAAACAAGACTGCAACTAATCATCAGCACATTACAACCACAAAAGACATACAAGATTCTGAATGAGCCCCATGGTTTGTTCTGCTCAGTACTCTCTCCCTCAGCCTCACCTACAGAATGGTAGAAGTCCTGTTACCCCTAGTCAACCATATAATACTACATTTGCGCAAGAACTTCTCCCTGAAACTTCTCCCTGGGTCTAGAGTCATGCATCTATGAGCAGAGTTTCGTAGGTGTATTTCAAAGCTGGTACCTTGTCACAGATACGCAGCCAGTGGAACACGTGAGGAAAAATAAAATAAAATCATAAAAGTAGGGCAAATGGTCATCTTTCTCCTCACCTAACTTCCCAGAGTGTACCACTTAGAGACCCTCTCTGACTAGAGATGCTGATGGTTTTGAGTCTCATGCTGTGGGGTGCCATGTCTGGCAATCCCTGAAATCTTGCAGCAAAGTGTTAATATCTTGTAGAAAATGACTTATTTTGGTTTGCCTTCATTCTGATGTCAAAAATGAGCAGTCGGTAACCCAATTCACCTTGAGTTACAAGCAGCAGTGTACAATTGCATTTTATTCACCTCTTCCCACCTATGCAATTTTTCTAGACCACCATTACGCAGCTATTCCAAGCCACCCACTTCTTTGCTTGTACAGAAACATTCCCATTACCGACATTCCTTCTTTCTTCCATACCTTTCCAGCCTAATTAACCCTTCTTGAGAGAGCATGGACTGCCATAACATTCATAACAGCTATATATATATATCTCAACAAAACACATCGTTTCATTCTCCAGTTGTTTCATGATGATGTCTAAAACTGATTGCTCAGCCCCAATGGCATCATCCACCATGCTCCTGTGGTATAAGAGTCAAGCCATCACCTTCCTGTGCATCAGCCTCTCATTCGCAAAAGGAGGCTAATATTAGCTCCTAGAATTCAACTCCATCTAGAGAGAGAACTGCATTTCTGAATTTGTACAACCAGGCTCTAAATTCAGGATGTTCTCTAGAAGGTACTGAGCAAATACAGGCTCAGTGAGAGGTGGTATCCTTGACCAAGGGTTAAAAACAACATTCTAATTTCCCTGGGGCCCCAAACATCTGGAAAGAAACCCTAAGGTCATAAACACATCTCAACAAACATCAGTTTGTCACCTGCCTTCTGTCTTCCCCTGGTGAAAGATAGACTACTCTTCACTTCCCGTTCAGAGAGGATAAAGAGCCATGAACTGTTAATCAGCTGCTGCAAGACACCAGCCAGACTGTCACAGTGGTCCTTCCGCATCTCTAATCTCACACGCGAGGATGCTGAGAATTAGCAGTTGCAAAGCACTTCAGAGAACCACAAATGGAAAGGGCCGTAGAAGTGTTAAGTATCTAATCCTTTCTAAATCTTACTTAGCTATTTGCTTTAATAGTACAGCTCGTAGAGAGCAAGCTGCATTCTATTTCTGCCTTGTGCATCAGTAAATTTGCCAGACAAGCACCAATTCCAGAATCTTTCCTGTTGATATACAAAGCAGAAATGACAGCTTTCCAGACAGTTCATCAAGTCTATAGTGCTAGCAGCTCAGGGAAGGGAGAGGAAAAAAGAAGATATTTCTAAAAACCAACTAGTGTTAAAGGTCACTAAGTGACAGTAAACCGCCTATAATTTTGAGGACTTTTTTTTCCCCAAAACCAATTTTTATAGTTTTGGGAAAGTTGCTAACAAATGTAACAGTATTGATTTGGTGATGGACATTTAGCATTACTTAAGGCATCTGACTCATAACCACAAGAGTTACCAAATAAACCTGTAAACACTGAACAGTTTGTTACTGTGACAAGCAAAACTCATCTTTGCTTGTAAAAATCTCCAAAACTAGTACACATATGTTTGGTTTGTCGCTTTGGTCCCAAGGCCTAAGTTTGGTTCCTTGAGTCTAAAGCACTTCTGCAGCTTTATATCCTTTGAACGAAGTTTTACTTGAGTCTTTTATAAATCTTTCCTTCTAAAGTCATAAGGCAACGGGTTGAAGGAGGTGGGTACGTGTTGGGTCTTCTGAAGCACATAACGCACCAAGGTAATCTGCACTGTCACCAGTTAATACATTATACTAGCCTGACGTGAACCCTATTCTGCACTTGCGCCCTCGACCATAATGCAAGTTTTATTTTGTTTGATGTTACCCCTTTAAAATCAAAACAAACACCACAAAAACAAGCAGGCAAGCTCTAGCTTCACTGCCATGTAGCAGCAAATGTTATTTTACCAAGAACCCCTTAGAACTGAGTCCGCTCCTGCCTTCTAGCTCCGTCATTCCAGTGTAAGCAAGCAATATTCTAGGAGCGTAGAACATTGTAATTTTTTTTTTAAAAAGTCTTCCCACAAGCCCTAACACAGAGCTAATGAAGTTAAGCTGATTCCATGTAACACTGACACTGAGGGGAAAAGAAAAGAACAAAGACCATACCGGAGAGTGATTCACAACTTAAGGGAGAGAACATAAAAATGACCACTAGACTGGGGTTTCCTCAAGCCAGAGTACAGAATTCAGAGAGAACATCAGATTTCTAAGACAATTCTTGTTTAATTTAACTGTAGTGGACTATGATGCACTGTAAACAAAAGAACATTACACCTGCAGTTGATCAGATGACCTGTCCTCTGTTGGAGGGCAGCTAGATCACGCATACAGTGGGAAGCAGTAAGTGCTGGGAGACCACAGGAAGAGGGTGCACTTCTGAACTCCTTAGGAGCAAAGTAATAAGCTTGTTACAAAACGCTTACCCAAACTGCTGGGTAGTCAGCACTTCTCCCCTTTCTTCCTTCTGCATCTGCGTCGCCTTCTTCCTTTCGATGTTTGCCAACGTAGGAAAATTTCTAAAGGAAATAATACAACAAAAATAAAAAAAAAAAATATATAAAAAAAAAATCAGTCTCTTAAACGAGTCACTACTTCGTCAACTCCCCCTTTACCAAACCACCATTCTCTATAAATGTTAACACTTTTAAAACCTTTCATGGAAGTTTAACAGAGTATTTCCTTCTTAAAAAGGCACTGGTGAGGAGAAGAAGCCTGAGTGCATTTATGCTTAAGTACTCAGATTAAAAAAAGAAAGAAACAAACAAAAATCTACCAAATTGGCATGATTAGATTTACCAAAGCATCAAACAAGCTACAGACAAACTGTTCAGTTACGCTAATGGACCCTCTGCCTGCTCCTACACATAACAACACAATTCAGTCCTGAAATTTTATTTTTATGGTGCTGCAATTGACAGTATTTGAGTGATCTTAAAAAGTGCACGCCTTTAGCAAGCCAACTGCTAAGTAATATCAACTAAAAAGGTTCTAAGAACAGCTTCTGGTTGCAGAAGATTCCTTTAATGTGACAGTTAGGGAAAAGCACGTTTCCTCTCGAGCATTATTCAGTATTGTGCTTGCATGCTGACCTCTAGTTCACCAAAATTACTGTCCCTTTTTAATTCCAGCTTCAAGAAAAATTGCTAAATCATGCAGATCAAAACAAATCTACTGTTATAACCACCTCCCAAACTATCCCTCTCTTCCATTCCCCACCTCCTCCCCCATCCTTCCCTACGGACAAAGTCACCACTCTGGTTCTGACGCGCAAAGCTTGCTGCAAATCACCATCAAAGCCCCAAAATGGCTACGCTGGTTGTTCTGTCAACACTAGTTGGCTAAATCCCAGTGCTTTGAGATAAAGGTGGTAAATGAGAAACACACGTGCACCCCCACCAGCTTCTGGATAGAAATGCAAAGGATAAATATTTGATAAGTCCATTAAAATGGAGTAACAAGAAACTTAGAACAGCTACTCGCTATATACAGCTATCAAAAATGACACCTATCTTTGTTTAAATATTTAACTTCATCCCATGAATCTTTCCCATTTTACAATATGAATGTTAAGTGCCACATTGATGCAGGACACCTTCCAGCACATACCAAGGGAAAATGATGAGAAGCATTTCCTATGAGATGCTCCTAAACATGCTACTGAACTTGCCTCCTTTAGGAGGATTTGAAGGGGAGATGTGAACATCTGTTTGCAGTGGATTCCTCCCAGAAATCCACCATGCAGCTCAAGCAAGCATAGGGATGTGATGTTTTATCTCTGCTCTTCCCTGTTAGCTATATTTGTTCATCCATAGTATAACACTTTCAGCACACAGTAAGCATGCAGTGAATTATTTATTTTAAGAGCTTCACATTGATCAAGACCCCTGTGCTTGGCACCTCTCCACAGTTTTAGGATAAGGTGCTTTCCTTCACACGAGTAAGGCTCACAGGAGGAGAGAGTGCTATAAAATAAGTAGTTAAGCTCAAAAGAGCCCCAAGCTTGTCTTAAAAATTTAGGGTTTTTTTTAAAGACATAAGGAAAGACCCTTAATCCTGGAGCAAAGGAGTCTTCAAAGTGCTCCTGTAGTTATGCTGATTAAGGACATATTCAGACATGCTCTCACAACATGATTTGAGATGTGACTGCCTCCCACTTTCATTCCTATGAGTTACCACTCCCTCCACAGAGCCACCATAATGGACTCCATGAATGCTTTCAGTTTGATTCATTGCCAAGACAGATAGATTTCTCCCAAACCATTCTTCCGGTTGACACAGGAGGTAACAGCTAAACGCTTCTCAAGTCATAAGTCCAAGTACACCTGCAGAAGGACATCTGAAGGCACCCTTGTTTATTTTCTCCAGATCTTCTCAAATGTTAAGTAGCATTTTACTCATTACCTTTACCTTGGGCTATCAAAGTAGGTACATTTTTTTGCACAAGTGCAGTGTTTCATTTCGTTCACAATGAGCAAAGAAACATCTGCCAATTTATTTTTCCATCTCAGGACCTGGTGAGCAGTAAGCTCTAGATGTTCAAGTCCATAGGTCACCAGCCTTGGTATAAGGTAGACTGGGTTCACTTCTCCCCGGGTGCTCTGTTGTGCCACGACAAGGCTGAGCCCCACCAGGACCCACTGGCCAAGTCAATGCCACGTGTCCCTGCAAGAAGCAAGTGAACCAAAAAGGCGCGGACTAAAGTTACCCACTCACACCAATACTACCAGCCCCAGTGCAACTCCAGAACTCATCGGATACCACAGTCCCAGCATAAAGAGGCCTGTGCACCTCCTGGCATCAGCTCATCGAGGCAGCAAAATTCAGCTGGACCCTAAGCGGAGGGAAATGCCTACCATGAAAACATTATGGTCTTGAGTTACCACTTTATGGCAGTCCTTGCAAACTTCACTATCTAAGGATAACAACAAAGTACTCAAGAGAGATAAAAAAAAAACAAAACAAAACAAAAAAACAGAAAGAGAGGAATTATTTTTTTATATATATATATATATATATANCTCAGGCTAAGATGAGTATATTTTACATATATATATATATATGTATATATATATATGTATATATATATATGTTTGATATATATATATATCAAAAGAGAGACATGCAGGTAAATGATACCCTAAGTTTCCAGAGACAGGGAACAGTGATACTGAGCATAATCACTATTCATATGCTCTAGTGAATAGATTTTTTTTATTTTTTTTTATTTTTTCAATAAATGAGTGTACTAGCCAGAATCATATGTTTCATAGGCCAGCACACTCTACCTTCCTTACATAAACATGAAAGTAAACTAGTTCTTACCAAGCGGTGGAAGAACAGAGCTTTGCCAATGTCCACCAGAAAAGAGATCTGTTTCCACAGCAGTTTACACAATGAATTTCTGAGTTGAGAGCTACACAAGTTTATCATCTTTATAGGAATAGCACTGTGATCAAACTGCCTCAATAATTTCTTGAGCTGGTCTTGATTGCATATGCAGCACCAACACCAAAGCGGACATGAAGAGCCCAAAAGGAGCAGAGATAGCCCAACACAGAGCTGATAAAATCTTGGTTTAAAACTCCCAGGCATCTTATCAATTATTACCTCTCTAGTGTGATTTTGCCATATATTAGTTGAGTAGTTTTATGCTAACCCACCTGCAGTTCAGAGTAAACTTCATTGTATCGATGGTTACCTGGATCTACCAACACATTCCTTCTACTTTGTTTCATCTTCTCTACTTTTACCAGGTGCTAGGAAATTATTTTTCTTAGTAAGTATTTAACTACTACGAACACAACACCAGGGAAGATTCCCAGGTATTCTAGGATTATCACTATTCAATCAGAGAACCACAAATTAATTAAAAGCAGTGTGGTTGACAGTATTGTCCTTCATTCATGAAACACGTGCTCAGCCTATGGGATGCACGGCAAGGATATACAGCAATCTCTAACTGAAGAAAAAAACCAAACCAACAGACTAAAGAAAGGAGGGGAGGAGGGGAGGAGAGAAGAATTTACGGTTAATACACAAGACCAAGAAAATTCTCCAATGTTATATTAGGACCAAGCAAAAATAAGTTTAACGATTCATTTTAAACACAAGACCAGCCTTGCCACATTCTTTCTCATAAACTTTGCTCAAGAAGAATTAGTTAGAAACAGACAGGCTGGAAGGACCTAGACCTCACCTGGGAAGAAGGGAAGACAGCAATACCTTATTCTGACACATTAAGGAAATGCACCATAGGTCAATTCCCTTTCAGCTTGCATTTGAGAAAAAATATGCTGAAAACAGCACACCTCTCAACACTTGGAAGGGACAGGACAATCAAACCAAGAAGAGTAGTTGTAATCAAAGTGGATGTCAGTCTTCACAAACATCTGCCTGCAAAACATAGTTGGAAAGCCCGAGCTCCCGTGGAACTTCACCTCCATTGCCGTTTGCTTAATTAGAATGCCTGGCTCAGCAGGTCCAACGGGCCACAAACCATTACAGAGCCTCTTAGGCAAGCAGAGGCGTGAAGGTTGTAGCAAAATGAAGAGGGCATTGTACAGAACCAGACAGGAAAACAGCATTCCGACCCTGCGTGCTTCACCCAGAGATACTCACTCCTTACCAGCTCTCCCCCTTCGCTTCCCACTATGTTAAGGCTGCACTTTTAACAGAGGCTCTTTCTAAAAGATTTTAAGCAGGATACGCAACGGAGAAACACAGCAGCTAATTAAGAAGAAAAATCTCAGCTCTGTAAGTAATTATTTATAATGGCTCTATTTATAAAGCAAGACAGGAATGTTAGGGATGCAGCACAGAAACACGTTAAATCACTGCAACCTAATTAGAAACAAACTACTAATGACCTAAAAAGATTCAATCTTAGCTCTGACTGGAGCTTCTAGAAAGAAAAAGGCTTTTTTCCTGTCACCGTAAACCAAAGCTGCCTAATAGCTCAGACTCCCTCTGGTGTTCTTTTTCTCTGTACAATGCAATGTTTACTGTGAGGCAACAACAGACCTTCAGTATTAAACTGATGCTTTGGTGGTGACCCAATTAAAGCTTCGCAGAATTTCATCTGGGTTTCTCTCTTTTCTCAATTAATTAAAAAAAAAAAAAAAGGTTGATAGTACAGCTTCCTTGCTGTATAAACAGTAATAAAGCCACCTAGGTAGTCACTGTACACCCATCCATTATAGCTAAATAAGATGCCCACAGGACTGAAGTACCAAAACAAGCCACAGCACTACTCCATCTAGTGGCCTTGGCTTCAAAGGTTTTAATCCCGTATTGCCTTTTCTGGTTGGTGGTCGTGACTACAAGACTTTATTTCCATGCATTTTACTGTGTTGCAGTGAACAAAGGCGTTCAGCCATGTTGGACCACAACCAAATCATATCAATCTGTAATAAACCAACGGATTCCATCAAGAGATTCTCCAGAAGTTCAGCAAAAGCAATCTCAGGTAGAGTATCATAAAATTAACTGTAGATAAATGTTGCTTGGACTCACAGCACTCACTCCCCAAGCAAACAGTATCTAAACCACAAGTGTACATTCAATTCCTGCTTCCCTAATGTTCTAGGATACAGTAGAGCACATACTGGCATACGCCCCTTAAACATCAACACTTGGACACATCAGCCATTAGACAGGAACTCTCCCAAACACCTCTCAAAGCAGAAAAGTCTATGAGAAGTTGAAAATGCATAGCAAAGATTCTGTATACAAGTCCTGATGGTTTTCTTTGGAGCTACTGTTAGAAAATTAAGTGTAAGTTACCAAACAGACAACTCTAAGGATATTTTGGGGTTTGTTAAACCTGTTAATATATCGTAACTAACAAAGATGTGGCAAGTATCACTTCAGGGGGAAAAAAAAAAAAAATGTAGACTGAAAGAAAAAAAAAAACAAAACACAAGCCCTCAAGTGTCTTTTGAATAAAAGGAAACCTTGGAACCAAAACTAATCTAACATCAAACATGTGCTTGCACAGATCACAAGAAAATTTTGTCTGCTTAACTGTGGCATTTTAAATATGGAAGAAATTTTTGTTTCTGTATCAACAAGAGTTGTTTAAAAAAAAAAAAAGGCATCTATAGATTACCTTCATTTGTAAAAAATGAACAGCAGGTGCAATAGCAGACTGCTGTGATGTGGTGACATAGGGGTAAGACTTCCCTTTGCCTTTCTGAAATTTGAAGAAAAAGCTGAAACCATGTGCAAAGGAAAGTTGAAACTTGCAGGGATGAACTTACATGGGGAGAAATTTTGCTTCTCAATACAGCA
This sequence comes from Baryphthengus martii, assembly GCA_013396935.1. Classification (NCBI taxonomy): domain Eukaryota; kingdom Metazoa; phylum Chordata; class Aves; order Coraciiformes; family Momotidae; genus Baryphthengus; species Baryphthengus martii. The sequence goes on from VWZK01012749.1 coordinate 625,010, forward strand.
ATAAGTGAAGAGAGGCAAAAAAAACCAAACCTCCTACCATACATTCCACTCGCTTTTCTTTTTTACAAAGCCACTGTGTAAAAGCTTATCAAGGGAAGTCAAGTTCAAAGCAATAATGCATCAGCATTGCTTTTTGACATAAGTGTAAGCTGGATTTATCAGTAAGACTGAATCAGACAACCGGGTTTATTTTAATTAAAAAAACCCCAAGGAACCAACAAAACAAAAGACAGGTGATTAGTACACTGCCCTAGCTAACCACCAGCGATCTTGAAATTAAATCTGTAACACTTTCCATTCTGCATATAGGACTCATGGTCTTACACGGTCATTGTTCATGGAAACAAAACTCATATACCGATCACCTGCAGGGCTATAGTCTGTGTTAGGAACAGAAGTGAGGGAAGCCTACAGCATTTCTCACCTAGTGGAAAAGGGTAGATTTTAATCTGTTCACACTGAAAAGAAAATCAGTGGGATAAGGTCTATGGAAGTACAGTGTTGATTTTTAAACACTTCAAAGCTGGTCAACAGAAAAAAGTGATACCACCTCACATCACAGAATGAGAAATAATGAGACATACTGCGGACATGGGAACTTTGCCTTGCACCTTAGGTACAGAATCACTGTAGTTGCAAAAGACCTTTAATATCATCAAGTCCAACCATTACCTAGCTCTGCCAGGGCCCCCAACTACACCATATCCTTGAGCGTTGTAACTGTACGGCTTTTAAATACATTCAGGAATGGTGATTCAACCACTTCCTGGGCAGCCTCTTCCGGTCTTTGACAACCCTTTCAGTAGAGAAGTTTTTCCTAATGTTCAACCTGAACCAACCCTGGCACAACTTGAGCCATTTCCCCTTGTCCTATCAGTTGTGACTTGTGAGAAGAGACGAACACCTCGGCCTCCTTTTCTTCAGACTAAACAACCACAGCTCCCTCAGTGCTCCTCCTAAGTCTTATTCTCCAGACCTTACCTACCAAGCTAGACTACCTGAGACGGTATCATTCATGGATTTGGTTCTTTCTGTAGAACAATGTCAAGCAACACAGAAATTTCTTAAAAGTTAGGAAAACTCCCTGTTGAGGTCTCCTGGGACAACTTAAGCTGTAGAAATTTGCACACGGCACAATGTATTGCAATAGTCGGTACAATAGCTTCAGATTTCTTAACTATTAAAAAAATATCAAGGAAACAAACACACTTTTCTCATGTAAATGTCTTAGTGATCGGGCTAAAAGGAATGAGTTGTTCACCTAACCTGGGGCACTAGATCAAATAGCTGGAAGAGTTACTTCCTTCTCAGCTGACAACTTGCCTTCTATGATAATCATGCAAATAATTATAGCCTCAGCAGCTCGCAGAGCTCAGGCATTCTGACACAGATCAGTACCGCAGGAGTTCTGTGAAGTCCAAGGAACAGCAGCAGCAAGCATGGGCTGCTACTGCCATTCAGGTGTCATCTAATGAACACACAAGGAAAATTCAGTAAAAAAATTCATACGTTACAAGTCTTACTCACTTTTTCCTTTCTTCTCTCCATCTTGTGATCTCTTCCGGACTGTCTAATTTTATTCTTTTAGCACCGGGTGCATGTGCCTAAGGAAAAAAAGTATTTTATAAGTGTTTAAAAGGGGAAGAGGAAAAAACTCAAATGGAAAAAATTAAAAAAGCTTCATTATGTCAACTACAGCAGTATCACACTGTTTTCATCTCCAGAAGTGGTGAGAACTGGAACAAGCTGCCCAGAGAGGTTATGGAGTCTCCTCCTCTGGACTTTCAAAACCCGTCTGGATGCGTTCCTGTGTGGCCTGCCCTAGGTGATCCTGCTGTGGCAGGGGGGTTGGACTAGATGATCTCTAGAGGTCCCTTCCAACCCCTAATATTCTATGATTCTGTGAGATTGCACATAGCAACTACAAAATGAATCCATTAAAATAAATCCCCATAGTATTCAACATACTTTCATCCACAATATTGTCTTACAACAGATTATACTCAGAGGAGAGTTCCAGAAGAACAGAAGCAACACTCTGAAGAACAAGACACGGGACTACAGTAAAAATTGCACAGACTCATGTTTTCAGTCCAGGAGGATACCTACATTCTTCCAGTGTATCTGAACTATCTTCTCGTGCGCGCTGAAATTGCAGCCTTCTTCCGTGCACTGCAAAATAAGGGGGTGAACATATGACATACCAAATTACATCAACAAATTATAAGCAAGCACTCAAACACACTTCAAACTCAATACCAGATGATTTTGCAGTTAGTGATACAAAACTTTTTAAGGTCCTCCACTTCAAAACAAATGTGATCGTAAAAACAGTAAGACGGGATAAGGTACTTTTAAATTTCATCTGATTTTAGAATAATGAGGGAAGTCAACATATCTGACAACTGGAGATAACGTGAAAACCTAAGAGAAAGATTTGCAAGACTCTCCAGTTTCAAAAGTTGAAACTTCTTTGCAATGAAGGAGCAGATTTTTAAAGTAAGTTTTCCACATAAAGCCTTTTCACACAAAAATTTTGCATGCTATCCTGTGTCTGTCAGTTAGTTCCTACCACTTAGCAATACTTCAGAAGAAAGACATTAAAATTACTTCAGCAATACAACTGAGACCTCACCTACATACGACATTCAGGAAAAAAAAGCTACTAACACTTTTTGCAGCTCTGGAATCTCTTTGCTAAGTCTTCCATTCAAAGAGTGACTACAGGGAATTACTTATCAGGCACAAAGTTAAAAATCAAAGTGTAAATAAAAGAAGCCAAACTCATCAACCTCTTTATGTTGTGAAATATGTTCATCATACTTCTCCTGGTTTTTATAGCCACGGTCACAGGTATCACAATAATGAGTGAAAACTGGCTCTTTTTTCTTTTTGGTCTGGAAAAAAAAAAAAGAAAAAGAAGAAATCATCTCAAGATTGCAGTTACAAGATTACAAGGTATGAGGTATTCATATTTTTAATTAGGTATGAAACACTTTCAAGAGCATTTCTGTTAATAAAACGATTAATTAAAACATGTTTCAAAAGTTTCAAAGATAAGCTAACTTAATGTGAAAGTGAAGTTCAAATCACTTCCAAATAAACTGCCCTGCACTCAGCATTTTCGAATACCACCGTTCCATCAATCATGCTTCTGCAATCATACCAGGCTGGCACAAATTTATCAAGGGCTGGGAAAAGAATGAGGCTACAGCCCAGAGTCTCTTCTCCATCAAGTCAGATCATGTCTGTTCTCACATGACATGAATGAGCCCTTAGGGCAGCAGACATCCTTCTACATCCCACTACATACATCAAGGTGATCTGCCTGTTTAGTCCCAACTTATATAACGGAACACTAATGTAATTCAGGCGTTCAGGCATCACCACCAGTAAGGGTAAACCTGTGTTAGAATTTGGTTGAAATGTGTATTTCACAGAACGCCAGAATGGTTCAGGTTGGAAGGGACCTTTAAAGATCATCTAGTCCAACCCCCCTGACACCGGCACAGACATCTGTCTACAGACTTGGTTGCTCAGAGCCTCATTTAACCTGACCTTGAACACTTCCAGTGATGGGGCATCCACAAGTCCTCTGGACAACCTGTGCCAGTGTTTCACCACCCTCATTGTAAAACTTTTCTTCCTTATATCTAACCTAAATCTACCCTCTTTTAGTTTAAAACCATTGTCCATTGCCCTATGCCTACAGGCCCCAGGAAAAACTATGTACCCACCTTTCTTATAAGCCCCCTTTAATTTAGAAAGGCTGCAATCAGGTTTCCCTGGAGCCTTCTTTTCTCCAGACTGAACAACCTCAACTCTCTCAGCCCTTCCTCAGGAGAGGTGTTCCAGCCCTCTGATCATTTTCGTGGCCCTCCTCACGACCCACTCCAACATTTTCAAGTCTCTCCAGAACTGGAGACCCCAGTTCATACCTTCGGCTTGTTGTTTTCTTCTGGAAAACGTTTACAAAATCCAGGTGCTTGCCTGCCTTGCCACTTCTGGGAGAAATGTCCACCTTTGAGAAAAAAAACAAACACAAACAAAACCAACAAAAATTATACATACAGCTGCCACCCCAGTGGTGGTAAAGAGCCTGGGTTAGAGACCAGCTGGGGCTGCACAACCAGCACAGGCAGCGGAGCACATGCTTGGAGGGGAGTCCTCCACCCTCCGATTGTTAGAGCCGAGAGCAAACTTCCCCCGAGCCCCTCACCAGCGTGCGGGCCTTGTGGTCGCTCTCTGTAGGCCGGCGGGTACCAGGGGGCGGGTGGCGCGTAGCTGTCCGGCGGTAGGTAGCCCTTGGACGGTGGGTAACCGCTGGGCTGCGCAAAGCTGTCGGCAGGCTGCGGGTAGCTGTCGGCGGGCGGGCAGCTCTCGGCAGGCTGCGAGTAGCTGTCGGCGGGCGGGCAGCTCTCGGGCTGTGAAGAGCTCTCAGTTGGCGGGAAGCCCTTAGCAGGCTGCGAGTAGCTGTCGGCGGGCGGGCAGCTCTCGGGCTGTGAAGAGCTCTCAGTTGGCGGGAAGCCCTTAGCAGGCTGCGAGTAGCTGTCGGCGGGCGGGCGGCTCTCGG
>VWZK01012749.1:630538-662864 GCA_013396935.1 Baryphthengus martii
CTCTCTACAACTACCTGTAAGGAGGTTGTAGAGAGGTGGCTGTTGGTCTCTTCTCACAAGTCACAACTGGTAGGACAAGGGGAAATGGCTCAAGTTGTGCCAGGGGAGATTCAGGTTTTTTGCTAGAAAAGCTTCTCTCCTGAAAGGGTTGTCAAAAACTGGAAGAGGCTGCCTAGGGAAGTGGTTGAATCACTGTCCCTAGGTGTATATAAAAACTGTCTAGGTATGATACTTAAGGACAAGGTGTAGTAATGGCCCAGTACTAGTAGAGTTAGATAACACTTGGACTTGATGGTCTTAAAGGTCTTTTCCAACCATAGTGATTCTGTGAAGGCAGCTCCAACAAGAAAGGTTTGCTGTGCTGCTCTGCTCTTCTCATTTCTTAATCCAGAAGAGGGAGCAAGAGGAAGCGAGAGCAAAGCTGCTGCCTTGGCTGACACCATAGCAACGTCACGCTCTGGGTCTGTAGCTTATCTTTCTACTGAAGTCCTGCCTACATGCTGGTCTGAGCTCATACAGTCTTTCCTGCTCCTGTTTGTGCTGATTTTTTTTTTTACTTTCTTTCTAGGAACATACTTGTGCAGGTTCTAAGTATCTGTATTGTGTATGAATCCACTGAACAAAATAAGTTAAGCCTACCATTAGACCGTGGTTTTGTGATACTAAGTGTTTTTGGCAGTAGCTAGTCTAGGTTATTCAGCCAGGATTGTCCACTTTTGACCCAGTGTACATCATCTCCGTAGCAATACAGTTACACTGGCAGATCTGCTTGGGGATTTCTTTGTGAAATAGATGAAGGGATATATTTGCTTTAAAAAAGTACCAAAACAAAAGAAGACCAGAACCCAACTATTGGGTGGTTGTTTATTTGTTTTTTAGAACTTTTAAAAACTTTTTTCTGACTTACAACAGCTTGGCACAACAATTAAGCGTACCCGCTCAACACTTGAGGCACCCCGATGTAGTGCAGAGGAGAAAGAGAGCAAAATGCTTTGGTGTAACACAATTAGTTGTAACAAAGTACAGCTCCAGCTGCAGCCCTGTACCTAGAGGTTCCAAATGACAGAATCATGTGGTGGGGCTGTCACAGGCATCTTCTGCGATGTAACATTTGCTGCGTCTTGAGACAGAACGGACCTAGATGTTGTTCTGTAACTATTTCCTTATGTATTCCAACTACTGTAAGAGATGCTTCACCTTTTATTAAAGCTGAACAGTTTTTCCAGTGTTTTTTTCCTTGAGCTGGTTTTTGCTTTTCTTTAAGAACACTTGGGTTGGTTTTTGTTATTTCACTTTCATAGTTTCCACCTCCCAACAGCAACAAAGTAGGACTTTGAGCAACCATTCTGGGAATTCTGTCAGAAAGTTTTCCTTCAGAACCATGAGAGAATAGAAGCGACTATTTCAGTTGGAATGGACCTATGATAATCATCTAGTCCAACTACCTGACTAACTCAGGGCTGACCAAAAGTTAGAGCATGTTCTTAAAGGCATTGTCCAAATGACTTTTCAACACTGACAGGCTTGGGCATCAACTACCTCTCTGGGATGCCTGTTTCAGTGTTTGACCACCTCCTTGGTGAAGACATGCTTCCTAATGTCCAGTCTAAACCTCCTGTGGCGTAGCTTTGAGCCATTCCCACCCATCCTACCACTGGATCCCAGCAAGAAGAGATCAGCATCTCCCTCTCCACTTCCCCTCCTCAGGAAGCTGTAGAGAGCAAGACCACGCTTCAGCCTCCTTTTCTTCAAACTAGACAAAGCTAGAGTCCTCAGCCACTCCTTATAAGACAGTCCTTCCAGCCCTGTCACCAGCTTTGTTGCCCCTTCCTGGATGTGTTCAAGGACCTTCACATCCCTCTTAAAATGCGAGGCCCAGAACTGCACACAGTACTGACGGCGAAGCCGCACCAATGCTGAATACAGCGGGATAATCACCTCTTGACCAGGTGGTTATACTGTGTTTGATGCTCCCCAGGATGCTGTTTGCTCTCTTGGCTGCCACGTAAGCATTTGTCTTCTGTCTGCGATACGACATTGCCATGCTAGGTGTAGTGAAGAAAATAAATGTCTGCTGATCCATTCTCAAATTTGTATTTCTATCATCTTCATATGGATAACATAGAATCACAGAATGGTTTGGGGTTGGAAGGCACCTTTAAAGATCATCTAGTTTCAACCTCTCACATAACGGCTCAGTTAATAGTTGTAACTTTTAGCATGCAAATTCTTGACCTTTTTTTTAATGAAGAAAACCGTTGAAGAAAAACTGAAGATGTAGTAATCGTAGCTTGTGTAATCACATTACTGTTAATATGTGGTGTTTCTTGTAGTGAAACGTGAGCAGAGTTAAAAGCTCAGTTGTTCATTTCCTAGTGCATCCCTGCCAGGGAGGATAAGGGAGTAGTTCAGGTCAAGTGTCAGTTGCTGCTCAGCCTGTGGATCAGAAATAGACTTGCCAATGGAGATGCCAGTGTCCATTGGTGTCACAGAGCTGATGCTCCTCAAAGCCTGCGACCCTTAATCAGGACCAGGATGGGAGAAAATGCTAGTTGGACAGACTTGAAAGCTCATCCCTAGTATATCCTTTACCTTTCCTTCTTCAGCTTGTCACTGTCCAACCCATGGGACACACTCATCTCCTGATGCTTCGTGATGATTCTTTGAAGCTAGCCTGAATGTGCTCCTGCTAGAAGAATCTTACTTCTTTTGGCCTCTTTGTCCTTGCCTTTGCGATGTCCTTGTACCAGCAGGAGAGAAATGCCAGGAAATGGCTAAAAATAACCAGAGATGAAGGAAAGGGTTGTCTATTTCAGCATTTGTTAAGTTACAGATGCACTGATGCAATACGTCTACGCTGATCTATCACTGATTCTGAAGACTGTCTGTCCTTGAGAGGTTCCCAGTACCTGTCTGTTGGCATGGTAGATTGCTTAGAATTGCCAAATACAGCCAAAATTAACTCAGAAAAAAAAAAATACAAAATCAACAAAAACACAACCCAAAACAAAAAGCAGTTTTTAATTTGGTTTATGAGTTGAATTGACTTAATTTTCAGGCAGATAGTTGTCAGCGCCAGTTCAGTGGAGAGGACAAGTCAAAGCAACAATAGTAGAGTGGCCACATCTAGCAGCTGTGAAACGTTCTGACTCGAGATGTATCCTAGGCTCTGTTTCTCTCATCTCTATCCCCAAAATTTTCTTCTTACACTTTCTTATCCCACTGTGCTACTCTAAGCTGCTCTGAGTTCAGGTTACTTCCTCACTTTCCTGTTACTCTGCTACTGATCCATCCATTTCTCTTCCTCACCTCATTGGTTTTAGTTCCCTGACACTCTGAGCTCTCCTCTGCTTCTCCTTTGATCTGTATCGGTCCACCTTTGCATGGCTTTCATGGAATTTCATTCACAGACTTCTCATTAGATCTTGACCTCCCTCCTTACCCTTTCTTTTCTTTGCTCCCAGAGTATGTGCTTGGCAGTTCCCATTCCTACCTCTCTCTTCTTTCTTGCGGCTCCCCGCTCCACCCCAGCACAATTCATAGCTGTGTTCTTACTTCTGCTGATCACTAGTTTCAATCAGTACTATGACCATATTAATTTTTAATCCTTATTCTCCCCAGTCTTTCTCCTCCACTTCTTTCACCATGTCGAATCACTTTTCCTTCTTACCTCATTGTACTCAGAGGGCAAAGAGGGAGGTGAATCTTTATGATCCCCTGAAGGAGGCTCTCCCTGCCCAGCAGGGCCGAAGAGGCAGTAGAGTCACAACAATGACTCCGAGGAACAACACAAAACAATTTTATTTGTCTTCCCTGAGAACAATCAATAAACGGTGTGGATGAAGGTGTTTTGGCAACAGAAGGTTATTTTTTTATCAATAACTTTAAGGCACAACTAAGTAACAAGTAGTAGAAAAGAAAAAGTGAGTGGGAAGAGAAGAGGATAAAACAGGAGGAGAGACAGAGCAAGATAGAAAGGCATCACTGCCCTTGGATCCAGCAGTGGCTCACTGGATCGATCCAAATCTCAAGTTTTCTGGTGGTGGGTGCACACCGATCAATATTTTACTGTCTCTTTATACACTTGGGGTATAGGAGGCATCCCCAATTTACATAGGAAGTGGAGATGTGGTCATGAGCCCCCCGTGGTGCAGTGTCAGCTGTAGGCCTCCCCTTGGTGCAGTTCCAGTGGTTGGCAGAAGAGAATAACTCTGGGGGAAAAGACACCATCCCAGGTACAAAGAACTTATCGCCTACCTATTGTTAATTCATCTCCACAACAGAGCCATTGAGGACTATTGAGAGACATTGTCACCTCTTCCCTCCAGACAGGCCTTGCTCATTTTCTGTCCAGATCTTATCACCGCATGAGGTTTGAGATGTCAGAAATCAGGCTCTTGCACTTCCCCAGGCTTTAAATGTCGTTTTCTTTTCATGAACTAGTCTCTGTCTCTATTTTGTTTCTGGCTGTCCTGCTTAAGCTGCAGTTCCACAAACAGTTCCTTCTTTCAGGGCAGTGCTAGGTTTTGTAGTGTTATTTTTATACCTCTTGAGTTCCTCGATCCAGTTTGTTGCATAGGCCATGCATACAGTTCTGCCGGCGTAACAGAGAGGAATTGGGATAGAAAGCATGTATGCTAGCCCTGACGTTGGACAACATGTCAGTGGGACCAATCTCCTTCCTTTAAATGTTTTTGGTTTTTTTAGTTCTTTCAAGCTCACAAAGCTGCTCCCATTTTCTCTCTTCCTCTGCAGTATCAGACTCATCAAACTGCATGTCAATTTTCTGCTTTCACTCCGAGTCCTTTCTCTTACCTGTGCATTCAGAGCAAAGGAAGCTCTGCTTTCACTGATATCAGGGCACCAGGTAGCTGGAGAAAGCTGTTGTGTGTTTCTTTTTTCTACTTAAGTGCTTTTTATCCAGTAGTGTTTCTTGTACTGAAATGGGAGATGACTCGAGAACAGTGTTTATTCCTATTTATCATTCATCTGTTGGTTCTGTCTCACCTTGAACTTACTTTACCTTTATAGGCTGGGGTGTTGTGGTTATTTTCCTTCTTAATGCTGAAATGGGTTTGTATGTCCTGGTTAAAGTCTTCCCCATTAAAAGAGGAAACAAAGTAAGTGGTAGATCTGTCTGGATGCTTTGTGACTAGTAGACTTGTTCTGTGCCTTGTACAAAAAAGGAGAAAAAGCTTTATGAAACTCACTTGAAGGACTCAATTTCTGCCTAGCTTTTGTCAGCTAACAATGGAACCATAATCTCTATCAGGTTTCATTTTGCACCATCACAAAGTCGTAGTTCTTTAACAGGAGATGTAATTTCCTGGTACCTTTCACTTACATGATTTTATTTCACCTCATCTTTTTCGCTAACCCTCAACTATTCATAAAGCTAACAATGTCTTTTCCCCACCAAAGCATCTTTCTGTCCTGTCAGCCTTGGACTCAGTGCTTGAAATACTAAAAGGAGGAATGTGGTGCCTGTGTTTCAGGATGTTAAATCATCAGTGGAATCAAACCTGTGTTATAGTACTGTGTGTGTAAACTGATGCTGGCCCTTCCCTGGATCTGGGAAGGCCCCTGATCTTGGGACCGTTGCTGGTCTTTGCTTATTCCAGCTGTCTCTGTGTTGATTGAGTCTGCGAGGGTATCTGCGTTAAGTGTCTCACTTAGGGAACATTTGCTGTTAGGATAAGCAGCTGAGCTACTTCTGGACCCAGTCTACGTGATACTACATCCAAATAAGTCTATAAAGAACTGTGCCTTCTGGTGGGGACAGTGCCAGAGACAGCTCAGGTCTGTTACCAATGTTAATGTCTGAATTTTTCCTTTGCTGGAGTATCTTCCTCCCCTTATTGCCCCAGGGTTGTCTGGAGCATGAGAGCTCCATCCACTGCCCCAGCTGCCTTCTGACAACAATGGTTCTTTGAAGTCTGCGTGCCTAAATCATCCCTTTTTACCTAAGTTCCCAAGTCTGTGCTTGCTGATCATGCTTAGCTGAACTGGGAATAAACTTAATCGTTAAACCGTTCCCATAGCAGGCTGGCAATTAAATTCCATTATCTACGGTCTGCCATTCTGTGTGTGTACAAATGATGTGATTCTTCACTAGCAGGCTTCAAGTGCTTTATTTATAATATTCTTTTAAACATACGGGCTTATAACATATGCATTGTAAACCAGTTGTTAGATAAAGCAGGACTTTCTAGTCCTGTTCCAGAAGATGTTCATGTAGTAACAAATTAGTAATGTACTGATTTAATTTGGAGGGGTGATTGTTCATTGAAATATGGTGCTGAAAACTGTAACTTCTAGAAGTTTGCTTAGAGAACTTCTTTAAATGCTAGACAGAGCAATGACTGAATAAGCTTAATTCCAGGTAGATAGGTGTTTTGGGAATACCAAGACAGATCATACTCATTTGAAATGTTTAATAAGTATTCCAAATAACTCTGGATGTTCAGTTGCAGGACCAGCACTGCCTCCAGGCTATAAGAGCAGCTGTAGCTCAGAAACTCCTGACAGTGATGACGACTCTGAATGTTTTCCTCTGTCCAGAAACGCAAACAGAGATTCTGAAGAGGAGACAGAAGAAGATCCAGCACCCAAGTGAGTCTGTTCTTAGGCTGCTTGTATATTTACACTGTATTGCCCATGAAATGGCCTGCATAAATTTTGAGAAAGGCACATTATTATATAACTAAAAAAGTAAACCCTGTACCTGAGTAAAATTTGATGACATTTTCTGCGGTTTTTGCGGCCAAGAACGTTCACGCAACCTCTTTGACGCCTCACGGTGGAATTAAGTTGCTTGGTGCAATCAGATCTCTGTATTTACTTGTTTTGTTTTAATTCTGCAATTAAAGTAATAAAATCCTTAATGTTTTGCCTATTTATACTAAGGGCAGACACCACTTACTGTGTATGTAAGTATTTGGTGCCTGAGTTTTACTCTGATTCTGTTATACTACCTCTCATTGAGAGGTCATAAGGATTATTTATGGGCATGAATTTATGCATTCAATTAAAATGAAGTCTAATGAAAAAAAAAAAAGGCTGAATTGTTTAGCAAGTAACAGGAGTCTGCACGTACTCTCATTTGGGGGCGTCGATTACTCACAACTGCTGTGTTAAGAACTCGTATGTGTTCGTGCTAGGCCTTGTGTAAGGGACTTGAAGGGCATTATGCCATCTTAATGGGAGTGAGAGTAATTACTGCTCGCTTTTTTCTTGTTGTCTTATTCAACAGTTTTTCAATTAATTAGAATCGAACTGGGAAAAATACTAGTCAAAATGCAGACAGTGTATAAAGATGGAGAAAGAAGCATGCTGAATTTAAAATTACTTTGCGACTAGAAGATGGTGTTTCAACATTACACTGCTTTCTATGGTGAAAGCATTCTTACTGTTTTTTTAAATGTCAGAGCATCTTTGGAGTGAAGCTTATAGTCCCAATTTTTTAATTGCTTTTGTACTGTTTCCTTGGTAACAGTGGGATATTTAGTACATAAGACTGTCGGAAATAATTTTACCTATTTTTTTCCTTTTAAAAATGTAGATAATTGCTATGCGTGCCAAGGTAATTATTAAGTGAAATCTCTGTATTTGTAGAAAGCCAAAAAGAATTCAGGAAGAAGATGATGATGATGATGATGATGACGACGGCTTCTTTGGGCCTGCTCTTCCTCCTGGATTTAAAAAACAAGATGATTCTCCAGAGAGGTAATTAAAATTGAATTATATTCAGACTCTTTTTCTTAAAACACAGTTATTTTAGATAAAATATTTTGTGGCACTATTACGGAACACTTCAGTTGTGCACTTCAGATTCAGGTGGCTAGAATTGCTTCCTCCACATTCTGAGAACAGGAGCAGCTTTTCCTGGAAACAGAACACACCCCCCTCCTAGGGCTGGTTGGAAAGTAAAGGAAAAAAGTGTGAATTGTCCCAGTTATGTTCTGAATTTCAACTTTCTTACAACAGGTCTCAGATCAGTGCAGTAAAATACAGGTACAAGGACCTGTAGTTTTGTTGCTCGTTCTGGGCTGTGAAGGAGTAAGGAAGTTCTCTTTTGAGTGGTGTAAGACAAGGCAGATGATTGGAATTGTCATTTTCTCATGCATGAAGGATTATTGTTGATGTGTCTCCAGGTGTAAAACTATTCTGAACAGTGTGGGTTTCTAGAAAGCAAGCTGTCGGGTCTAAGCAAATAAGCATTGTTTACAGCCTCTGTCAGGAAGCTTTACGTTTGATTGCTCGCAATTATAAATTACTTCCTGAAAAAAATGTATTTATGGATTTTCTGTGTAGAACTTGACCAAAGCCTTCTAGTCTTTACGTCAATCAGTGCTCTTCCTTCTATAATTGGAAATGGTAATCCATAGTAAAATCCATAGTACTTCCAAGGGGATGCATATTGATGAAAGGTACAAGAGAGTCCCTTGATCACTCTTACCTTTCTCAGAGCAAGAGACAGCTGGTAGAAGACAAATCAGTATCTACCTGTCAGATAGGAGTTTTCAGTTCTAGTAAAGTGACTCAATTTGATATTGAGCTGTGTGTGTAGTATACCATATTGAAGGAATTTTCAAAGTTGAAATTGTTTTTTTAATTTGGATAAATTTTTGTGATGCTTGGCAGCAGTTAGGAAAACAAGAATTTATATAACTAGGGTTGTCTGAAATTATCCTTTTCGTATCTGTTTAGATATGCTTTGCTGTAATCAACAGACTTCTGTAGTTTTGGGTATCATGCTCAGCGGGCTCGCTTGCTGCTTTGACATACCAAGAGTAACTAATTTGTTTTTAATTTTCTTACATTTCATTTGTGCAACGTGTTATTTTAATTAGAAAATTTAGTAAGTCAGTACAAATAATGTGATCTTTAATAAAGCAAATAAATGCTTGTAGCTTTTCATATCAGCAGAGATAGCCTTCTTGCTTCCTTGGTATTTTGACACGAATACTCCTGTGGTAAAATGTCATGTCACAGTGTGCAAAGGAAAAGAGGAAGAAAAGAGGCAACTTGTAGTTTGAAGTTTAGAGAGATGAGCCATAGCACAGGTGGTCACCCATCATATAATGTTGGTCTTTTATATGTTCACCCAGCTTTTATTTCTACTTAGCAGTTTATTTCCAAAATGCTGAATAACTTACATTTACATTCAGAGGGCGAGAGCCTGCTCTGTGTCTGTATGAGAGATTATGGCAGTAAAAGACACTTGCTATTTTTTTTTATTTTTTTTTAACCCTAGCTCACCACACAGCTGCTCCCAGCACACACTGGGAAAGCAGATTGAGCAGAGTTGTTTTGCACCCAGCCTAATTCCCTGGGTAGGTGGGAAAGGTGTGATGTGTGGGAAGAGCCCTGTCTATCTTCCACCCCCGTGCACCTGGCCGTCTGGTTGTGTTGACACGCTGAGGCGCGTACGTACGCTGCGCAGGGTGTAGACACGATGCTGAGAACTGTCTCCCCGCTGCGTCGCCCCGAGCCTTGAGCGGATTGCCAGCTGCCAATCTGGCCATGAATAATTCAAACAAATGCAGGCTGTTTGTTGCAAATGTATAGACTTAAGTGTTTATTAGCTCCGTGGGACGTACTCCTCCTTTTAGAAATGCTTTTGTTTCATTGTGTCTTTTCCAGACTTGTCAAAGCATCGTTTAGGTCTTTAGGAGCAGCTCATGTGGCAATTTGCGGCTTGTTAAAAATTGTTTCAATCATTTCAGCATAAAAACAATACATATTTTCTTCAACTTTGGAAAGGCTATTGCTGCTCATCAATGTTAGACAGAAGTGCTGCACTCTTAAACATTCCCAAAATATTCACACATCAACGTAGAGAGTGGAGGTTATCTTAAAAAAACAAAACAACAAAAAAAAAAAACACAAAAAAAAAATACATCAGAAGAATGCTGAAATGCCTGTCTTGAAACACACATTTGCAAGGACTCTCAAATTCCACTTTCCTTGCCATATATGAAATCCATTATTCCTTAAATGAAAGCTTAATTCGTAAGTTTGGGGTGTTTTTTAAAGGCGTGTAGATGGGTACCGAAGTTGCCAGCAGCACCAGCAAAGTGTGTTAAATACAGGGTTATATTCAGATTCACTTCACCTGTTCAGAGAGCCTCTGGACATCGGGGAAACTGTCAAGAACCATGTCAGGTGGCTGCTGCTGAGGAAAGATCCAACAGCAGGGTTATTCATGTGAAGAAAAAAAAAGAAAGGGAAAATGTGGAAGGGATGAATACGGGAACTATTTTTCTATTCCTTGGAAGAGCCTTTGAGCTGTGACAGAATCACGGCAAAGTATTTGGGATCTGCTCTTTTTCACAAGTTGCACAGATACAGCCCACAACATAGATGTTCTTATATATTTTAGTAGAAAGCTTTTTTTACGGTTTGGTTTAACTGTCTCTGTGTAAAATGAAGGTACTTCTATACTGAAATAGAAGATTATTTTGGCCATATCTATGTAGGTTTAAATTCAATCTTTTTATATTATATTGGGAATTTAAAATACGGTCTTAACAAGAAAGCAGTCAGAAAGGAACAGAGGAAAATAAAAGCTGTTTCTTTTTTTTTTTTTTTTTTTTTCAGCTGCTAGGTGATGGTGGAACTCCAAATTTAACCCAGGCCCCTTGCCTGAGTTTGAAACCTCACCGGTGCCCTTGTCCTAGCCTGAGCTCACATTTATTGCTTGTGTCTGTCTGTGATTTGCTTTCTGGCAGAACTTTCTGCTTTTCATTACCTCTCTTCTAATCCTGACAACAATATCAACTGCAGGAGGTCTGTACTGATTAGATTATATGGGATTTCGTAGAAGACCATAATTATCATAATTCAGTTCATATTGTGTTACATTTGATCGCCCTGAAGATCATAATAACCAGAATTTCTGCTGATACATTGCAAGGATAATATCGCTCGGGTATTTCTTCAGGTGCTAATTGTTTGGAGTTTTAATGAGCTTTTATTAGCTTTAAAGAATGTGATGGTGGATTATTAAGAGGAACTTGTTACCAAAGTCTTTTCAATGCTGTGAGCAGAGTTTGTAGCATGCTTTGAACTGTTTTCATTTGTGAAAAGAGATTCTCATCTTTCTGTGTTCCTGGAGACAGTTGAGTTATACTGGTTGCAGAGCTGCTGTGTAAATATAGATCAATGAAGTTACTTGGGATCACAAAACTTTTTTTCTCTTGTCCCCACTCCAAGAGAAAATAAAATTGAAATCAGAGCAATTCACTGATCTTGTTTATTGACAGACAGTGAAATTGTGGTGCAAGACAAGAATGAAAAAAATTTGCGTTGTTGCTAGGGGAAGAATAGTGTATGTTTGACCTCCCACCTTTCCTTGCTCTTAAACTTGGTGAGGGAAGCTAGGGAAGAAGAAAGTGGATTTCCGTGACTACATGCTGCAACTTTCCCTGTTTTCTTGCCTCCCAGCTATCTGCAGAGGTCCTCTTGGAAAGCAAAGAAACTCTTCTTATTCAGTTATTTCTATGATGTGTGCATAGGGGGCACACTTGGCATGAGGAGGAAGGAGAATCACACTTCTCATCAACATTCGATTTTTATTTGTATATTAATGTACCGCATTATTTTTTTCTGCAGCGTTGGAAGGTTGTCATTTAATTTATTGTCTTTATTGGTTATGTAACTTCTTTGTCCCATCCCATCCGTCCCCGCCAACTGAAAACCAAGATTTTTTTATATATATTTTGGTTTTTTTCCTCAAGGCCCATTATAGGTCCTGCATTACCACCTGGCTTCAGGAAACCTTCACAGAACTCTGGGAATAGCAGATATTCCACAGGACCATCTGTTTCATCAGAATTCCATTCCCAGGTTTGTGAAAAAAAAAGTCTTTTGTTTTAGTACAAGCTGTCTGAAATTCTTAAAGTAGGAGCCTTGCAGAAGTCTGCTAGACATACTTTTCATTATGACAATTTAATTTTAGAGCAACAAGTGTCTGGCATACTTTTGCCTGTGTCAAATACTGAAGCATAAAGAAGCCTTAAAAGAGGAAAAAAGCTGATCTGGTCTGTTGTGATTTTGCTGTTAGACTGATGATGCGCTTGCTGAACACAAGAGATCTAGGCATCCTAAACTGCAGTCACAGTAATTCTTCCAGATGTTTTGCTATTCTTTATTTTGATGTGACATCCTTCACAAGTGACCATCTTGGCAAAATTCAGATTTTAAAAGATACTAAAGAAGTAGTGCAACCTGTTAGAATTAAATTTTTAGCCTACAATTCCAGCTTTTACTCCTTTGCTGATGGGGGAGCAAAATGATTGAATATTTCACATATCTTAAAAATGTTTATTACTGGATGTTTTAAATAAGTTTATCGAAAAGAGTGCAAATGAAGAATGACACTACAGTGTCACTAATTGTCCTTATCCATAGTAAGATGATACATGTAACTAGGAGCGAGGAGGAGCAGGTCAGTGACATTGACACGACTTTTTAGTTTGTGTTTTTTGGCTGTTCTCATCAGATTAAAGGTAGGTAGGAGTCCAATAGTCTAATCCCTGGCCACAAAATTATACATCTGCTACCAAAGAACATTCAGGAGTAAGATGTGTGATAATATACAGCTAGAAATTTGGAGAGGATTCAGCTCCCTAAACATAGGCCTCTAGTACCTTTCTGAGGAATCTGAATCATCCGCAGCGGGCTGGCAGATCAGGAGGAGCACCTCAGAGGAGCTTGCATCCTGCTACAGCAGCACCCCGTGAGCCAGGCAGGATTACCCTAAGACACCAAAAACAGTGCTGGGTACTAGTGTTTAGGCAACTGAATCTCTCTTGTGCTGTGATAAACTAAATATCAATTCCTTGTGAGAATTAACAGTGATGCTGTTTAGTTCTGAAATACTTGAATCTTTAACTCCCAGACACTGTAGGACATGCTAGACATGCTAGGAAGGAGTGAGGCAAAGCCTGCTCTGGAACTCCACGTTTTGGATTAGTAGTTGCGAAGTGTCATTTTCCAGCCTCCTACAGCGAGTCTTGTCATAATCCTTCTTGAGGAATGACTGTCTGACATTTTTAAGATACTTATCATCTTATAAATCCAAATAACGATTAAGCAATTTATCATAATGACTAATCTCTTGCGGCAGGGATGTCAAAACTGGTCTGCTTATATATTTTACAAACAAAAAAGTGTCTTTCCTCCTAAATAGATCTTCTAGCATCAGCTTTGTTGCAGCTATTACAGAACTTAGCTTATTTTTTTTCTCTTCCTGGTAATACTATTTTTTTAACCTTTGAGTATGATTTTTTTTTTTTAATTTTATTTTGTATTCTAGTAGATCTTTAGAGGCAGCTTATTCCATGCTGACTCATCACCTTATAGATTACCCCTTCAAACCCGAAGACAATATTTTTTAATGTTTGTTTAATTTCATCTTGTTTGAGGCAGGTGGTAATGTAGTGAATTAAAATTAAAACTAATGAGAAAGGAAATGAGACATGCTTCTTCGATTAAAACTCAGCATGGAATTTGTTTTTCATTCTCAACTACAGTACAACTTATTAAAGTTTTATGTCTTCACATTTTTCATTTGTTTGTACTCAGAGAGGGAAGTGTTTTACTACTGTGGCTTCTCAAAATGGTTACTCCTTTTCCCCAACAGCTCCTTCTTTTAAAAGAAGAGACAGACAGAATGCAGTCACCCCGTTCTCTAAGGCTGAAGCAATATCACAATGGTAGATAAATAGTGAAAGCTTTCCTCTCTAAGTGGTTTTGAGACAAATGACCAGAGCAATTGGTGTTACCACCTTGCATTGATAGTGTTTATAAATGACCAGCGATTTCTCCCCTTCCTCAGTCTTTCAGATCCATTTCATGTAACTGGTCATAGAGCTATCAAATTTTTAAGCCTCTTCTTGCACCTTGTGACCCACAGCCTTACGTAGCTGTGTCTCCTGCTACCTGAAGCTTGCCTTCCCTGCTGTTCCTCCTTTGCTGGCTCTTAAAGGCAGAGAGGGCCATCTGGCTTGGATAGCTTGGAGCAGTGTTGTTAAAGCAGGCCAGTTCTTGTTGTAAAGTGGGTTATTTCACACTTGTTGTCTTCCTTATCCCAGATCCCTCTACAGCAGTGGGATGCCAGCTGTGAGCAGCCTGAAGTATTAGGGTTGAACTCAACGTAGCAGGATACCTTTCCTGCTCACCTCCTCCTTTTGTTTCTCCTCCATTCCCCATGTTTCCATTAGATGACTCTTCCAGTGAGGTTCTGTACTCCGTTCTTGTGTTCTGTGCTGGATCACCTCTGCCTCAGGCACCTTATTTTATACAGAAGGCTACTGATACTGGTTTTCCACCACTCATCACTTGTCACCCCGTATCTTCTCTGATGGTATCATACCTTGGTTCTAGGATGTCCATCTGGTAACCAAAGTCTGGCATGACAAAACCAAACCAAACCATTCCCACCACCTTCTTTGTCCTTCATTTGAAACTTCTTTGCCACCACCTTATATTCTCAAAGTAGCGCTCTGTGCTTCTTGAGTATACAGCCTCGTCATCCTACTCCCATTGCTTTGTCACCCACATTCAGTATGTAGCTACATCTTTTCACTTTTAGCGATAGTGGGCACCTCAGCTTTGCTTCCAGGGCATGGTGGCATCACCATTTTCTTTAGCGTTCTGCCTCCATCCACCTCTCTACCTATGAGCTTTCTGTACAACTCCTGGTATCCACGAGGATTCTTATTAACATCTAGTCTGTTTCAAACTTAGTTTTTTGAGCCGTTCTCCATATAATTGCTTACAATGCAATGCCAAAAGACGACAAAGAAGTGAATGAGAGAACCAAGAGATTAGATTGGCAGGTACTGTACACCCAGGGGTGTAGTACCGTGGACACCACTGTACCCTGGCTTGCACGTTAATCTTTCTAGCATCCTTACAGAACCTGAGCTCGAGACAGTTCTTCCAGTGCAAGAGTTGTGATCCTTATTGTGGAGGGGCATCCAAATGTTGCTAGTGATGGTAAAACCCAAAGTATCGTGATGCAGGCTTATGTGTTTCAAATGTACCTATGGCCACAGAGGCTACACAGCTGCGTGCAGAGCAACGTAAAGCAGCAGGACTTTGTGTATCGCCACTGTATTTACCAGCAGTTTTGCGTCGGACAGGAGATAGTGCTTTTGGAAACATGGAGGCTAAGTATCCATGGTAAAGTGCTAGAACTTTAATCTGGACTTTTAATCTGGGTTTTTGTTGACTGACTTGACAGATACCCTGTATTAGGTTTATATGCCCGTCTAGACAAAATCATTCTAATGCTATGAAGCTGAAGTGTTTCTTGATGGTCTCAGCACTGTGGTTGAGAGAAATTTTTGTTTTTGGAAGGTAACAGATAGTAGTGAGGAAGAAGACAATCTTATAGGCCCAATGCCTGCAAAAGGACCAGTGGAGTCTGATGTGACTAAAGACTTTGAACGCAGAGCTCAGAGAATGAAGGAAAAACTTACTTCAGCAGACAGCGTAAGTTCAGTTTCTTAATTTCTAATGCTGGAGCATATTTCTGGTTTTCCTTCCCTATTTCTGTCTGAATGCAGTTGCAGTTTTGCTTGGGATGCTAAATGTTTGCAATTGTTAAGACAAAGAAAAATCCGTGATTTCTGCTGTAAGCTAAGAGACTAACATGGCAATTTTTGCTGATGCCTTTTTTTTTTTTTTCCCCCCCTCTCCCTCCACCTTCATCTCTTTTGTAAAGGATGAACCCAAGCAAGTCACTAGGGAATCATGGATGACAGAGCTCCCACCTGAATTGAAAAGCTTTGGATTTGGCCCAAGAACATTCAAGAGAAGAGCAGATGACAAATCGGGTGACAGATCTATTTGGACAGATACTCCAGCTGATAGAGAGAGAAAAGCCAAGGTGTGCAATTATTCATTTATCTATAGCTGCAGTCAGTATGCATGTTGTTGATATTCTGGGAAAACAATGTAAAGATGCTTTGAGCTGTTCAATATTTTGGTTTGTTTTTTTTTCTCCCAGATTTTTCTTTGTTATTTAAATTTACTAATTCAACCTTAAAGGTAAAGGCAAAAAAAATAACAAGTTTAAGTAACATGGATATTCATTTATTCCCTCTCCCTTCTGCAGTAGTCAGATACTCTGTACCAGCTCATTGAATTTCCAATTACAGTGGGTCCAGTTTCTTCTTGTATCAAGCTGAGCAAAAAATATCTGGTGGCGATCTGTCGTGGCCTCTACCCTTCAGATTTAATTAAATATAGATTTCCTTGTTTTTTACCTCAGACATTCTGATGACTATAGTGTATGATTTGCTTCTACTTATCAGGAAAGAGAAGAGGCAAAAAAGTCAACGAGCAAGGATAATGAAGAAATTGAATTATCTGGGAGAGACAAGAGACTTGTTGAGCAAGTGACTTCATACAATGTAAGTGTAATAGTAAAATATTTCCTCTTCCTGCATTTTCCTTAATTCTTCACTCTTTTCTTCTGATTCTCATTTTTAAAGCTGCTGGTTTCCATGGTGATGCCTCTACAGTCTTCTATTTTAGTGTCCAAACCTATGGCTGTTTATAGTCATTAGAGCATTTGCCATTGACTTCCAACAAGAGCAGGACTGGATCCTCAAGCCGCTGCTGAAACCAACGTGACAGAATTAGGGTTTGTGTACACTGTCTTCAGTTTTAGGTGGTGTTTTCCTTAAATCATCCTCCCATCAGGACGTGGTTGCTGGGAGTAGACAGTCTCAATTCAAATATTAGCTTGTTTCACCAAATTAAACAACAACCCAAGAATAAAACAGCAGTAAAGGTTTTAATTTTTAGAAAAGAATGTGCGTTATCCCCAAAAACTCAATGAGCTAAGCAGATCAATGCATTATTTGCACTATGTAATTAATTACATTAACTGTTCATTACAAGAGTATCGTTACATGAGGTTTTCCTCAATCTCTGCAGAAGCAGATAATTTTCACAGATTATGTTAATTACTAGAAATCTGAACTCCACATCAAATTCCCTCTTGCTTTTCTGTCTGCCAACCCTGTCCACCAGAGAATATGGACTATTGCCTGCATTACAGCTACTTGTTCCAGTTTTTCCCTGATTTATGGCCTGAAGACTTACAGAAGGCAATCTGGTCTCTTGAGAGTATAATTAACTTGAGAATCGCAGCCTTGGCTTATATTACATGATTGAAGTTTATCTGGCACTTTTAATAATTTATTTGTAGTTCATTAAATGACATGTCCCTCTTGATTTAGAGACTTGCTAATCCAGAGCTATTAGTGTACTCTCTTCAATTTCTTTTATATTGTCTGTTTCTACTGTCATTGTGAATGTAGTAGAGTAATTTTCATGTAAAACTACGGGCTTTTTGCTCTGTGTCATTGCCAGAATAAAACCTATATATAGGCCTTTATTGTTTCTAAGGTTAATGAAGCTCTCTCAAAAAAGAACTGAAGACATCTTGTTTAAGATCAGTCTTTCTTGGGTTGTTTTGTTGGTTTGGGTTTTTTTAATAATTTTTTTCTCATTTTCAGGTGGTTATGTTGTTCTCTTTTTAACATTTTTTACTCTGTTATTTCCTATTTCTTTCTCCACTGACCTTTCTCAAGGGTGCTTTCATAGAAGAGGAGCTTTAATTCTTAAAATAGTTTCATACAGTTAATTCTTTCAGTGCTGATGCCATATACATTCTCCGGTGCAATTCTGTCAATGCTGACGCAATTACACCACGAAGAAATATTGTCCATTTTATATTTACCATGAGAACAATTTCTTATGTCATAGATGAATTAGGACAGGGAGTGAAGGAAAATGAACCTTTGGAATAAAAATAGCATGTTCCTAGAGAGGTGAACACAGAGCTGTTTATCTTCTGCTCGTTCTGATGAGAGAATTGATTTGGACTTACATTTTGCCTGGTTTGTAATGATTTGAGAGGCTGAGAAATGGACTACTCAGTGATACGCTAATACATTTTACCTGAGTAAAGAAGGCGCCCTATAGCCTTGTGAGAACTAATCTTGCTCTTTCATGAAATCAGCAAAAGTTTTATGTTGTATTTGAGCTATATCATGGTCTTCAATAAACACAACTAAAGTCCTTGATTTGGCAAACCGCATGCTCTAGCTCAAACCTGTGACTTTGTCCTATGGGCTTGCAACAGGTGATTCAAATACTGAAGAGTTAGGAGCACACGTTAAAAACACGTTAGTGCATAAGATCGAAAGGGTATCGAGCTTGTTCCTGCCCCTAGCAGTGACCAAAACCAGATGTTTTGGGGAAGTGTATAAGAAATTGGACCTGTACTTTGGGATACCTGTCTTGACATGTTGTCTTCATTTATCTCTGCTAATAATGGCAGAGCAACTTTTATGTTTCTCTTGCATTATTTTTGTAATTTTTCTCCACTGTCTGTAGAGATTCAACAACATTAAGGGTATCTTTAACATCAGTGAATTATTAGTATTTTATTCAGAGTAGACAACGCTACGTGTGCTTTCTGCTCTGTGTATATTTATCTTTCTGTTTTCCATTTACTAAACTGTCTTCTTTTTCTGGAATTTTTAGCCTTCCTAATTCCAGTCTTTCCATTTGGATTTTCTGTATGTTGTTGATATTTTGTAATACTTGTTATTTCCATTTTTCTGTTTTTTTTCCAGGAGTCAAAGAGGTCACAATCTCTCATGGACATACATCAGAAAAAACTGAAGAGCAAAGCATCTGAAGAAAAGAGCAAACCTCAAGAAAGAAGGCCTTTTGACCGAGACCAGGATCTCAAAGTCAATCGATTTGACGAAGCACAAAAGAAAGCTCTTATAAGAAAATCCAGAGATCTGAATACTAAATTTGAGCACAGTAAAGGCAATATGTTTTTATAACATAACAACATGAAGCTTTTTTAAAGTCAATTAAACTTTGAATACTTAATTTTGTAAGTATTTTTCTGTAAATATTTATGCAAAATAAATATCCTGATGTTTAACTATTTTTTTCCTTGTCTGTAAATAGTTGATTAGGGAAGACTGTACTAAAAGTAAACTGATAAGGGAAGGTCCTGGTATAAAAAAAAAAGTAATGTAAATATACTACTTTAAAACATTCATTGTTTTGTGTGTATTAGCATAAAAATAATTAATTAAAATAGTTATTATTTTAAGGAACTCTAGATTTGACCTTGCAATAGAGTTGGTGGTTTCCCCCCTTTCTCCTGCCATGCTTGAGATATTCTTGCAGAACCTGAACTGAAAGCCATGGAAAAATCCTTTAATCTCATGGGCAGGACATTGCTTGACTGGAGTTTCTGCTGAGTATAAACTCAAATGGCAGCTTTATGTCTGCCCAGTGCTTTTATTTCTATGATTCTGTACATAAATGCATGTTTATATGTATGCAGTATAATTTCTGTGCTGTAGCAGGAAGAGCTAGTGGTAATAAAATCTTAATATTTGCAGATTTAATTATAAAATGGAGTATACAAGAAGATAAAATCTGAGTCTTGATTTGTAGGGTTTATCATCAGAAAATCCATCTTTTTTTGTTTTTTTAAGCAAATACAATGTGAAAACCAAAATAAAGTGGTTTTTTGTCAGTTAATTTGCAGAGCAGAACAGCTCTCCGGTATCAAAAAGTAAATAAATCTGACATTTGAAAAAATGTGCATCCATGCCTAGAGTTCTTTTAGCTTTTCTGTGTGTGGAGCAGCTGAAGGGAAAGTTGTGTTACTTATTTTAAATTAGACTTGTACTTTCATCTTTTTTCTCTCAAGTAGTGTTTGGGATCCTTTTTTAGGAGTTGCTGGTAGTACCTATATACGAAAATAATTTTATATTTGAGACACTGGCAACTCGTTTGGAAGTATAACACGTTTTGCTTCTTAAATACTAAGGGGTTCAATGTATTTGTAAAAAAGCTGCTGTGACTGTGTCTGAGTTGGTTCGTGTTAACAGAGCAGTGACGAATGGCTGAAATCTTGGTCATCTTGTACTGCATGTGCATGTGAGCCCAAGGCACAGCCTCCACCTGCTGAGAAGTCTTGGAGAATTTTCAGTGTCACAAACGAATGTTTACATACAATAGATACTGCCCTTTTTTTTTTTTTTAATAGACAATTTGTTTTGCCATCTGGAAAATCTACCTTCAGGAGGAAGAGGGACTGTTTTTGTATTACGGTGTTTTTTCTTTGGTAAGCTTTGAGTTTTTGAGCCTTTTCATTTTGAGGCAAGAGGAGGGTTTAAAAAAGGGCTGTGTATTTTTTTATTTTTTTTTTTCCCCTCCCCTAAACCAGACTTCTCTTAGTACCTCTTGGTTTTTTGCCTCAGCAAGCAAGGCCTCAGGAGGTTTCTACCTTCCAAGTTGTCTCCTTTCCTCTTTTGGGGAGCTCTTCTACAGCTGAGGGTTAAATAACATCTCTCTGGACAGTTAGCCAATGTAGGCTCCTTAACCGGAAAGACAGTGGTAGGAATGTTTGGGGGGAGTTTTAGGCAACTAAAGTAACAGCAGAGTCAGTATTGCATGACTAGCTAAATTTTCATGGCTGACAAAAAATGATCCTTATGCCCACTTCTGGAAACCCTGCTACCTTGAGAAATGAATTTATTATCATGTGTTGCCTTGTGCTGGAAGAGCCATCCAGCTGTATCCCTGCTGTTTGCTCCCTGCCTTCCCTGGCCCCATCACGGTCTCGTGCGCTCTCCAGGGACATGTTTGAGTGTAGGCTCCATAGTGGTGTTCAAGAGGAGAGCTCTTGTGAGAGGAGTGCAGGCAGCCCCTTAACGGTCACACGGTGGTTTGTTACACCTCCGTACGGGGGATGTGCAGTTCTAATTAGCAAAGCCTCTGTGTGAGCTGGGAACGTGTTTTCTCTCCTCTGCTTAATCTTTATTTTTTTTCTCCTCTTGAAAGCAGCCCCTCAAAGACTCTATGAAATCCATGTTATGAACTTGAGATAGGGCGAAGTGGAATTGTTGAGAGGTCAAATTAAGCTTTTCATTACTTTGTGTAAATTAAGTGAACATTTGAATTGCATTAATACACAAACTAATCTCCTCTTACCGATGACAAACCATTCCCTCAAACAATCATTAGAACAAGCAGTAACTGAGTAAATTAGAAGCTCTATAAGCTTTTGTGGCAAAAGATGAGCTGTCTACAAGTTGGAGAAAGCTGTAAAGCATTTCTGCAGAAGTGGTAGTGGGTGATTTTTCAGAATCTCATTTGAAAAACCAGAATTCATTTCATGGAAATCCCTTGCAGTAATTACTATGTAATATTTCTGATAACCCTCTCCCCATGCAGATTTAATAGATTCTATTGCTACTTGGCGCTGCCAGTCTGCATTGCAATGTATTGACTCCAGGCACATGAGGAAACTGTTTTGTGGAAAAAAAAAAAAAAAATAAAAAAATCTCATGGAGGTTTTCCTGGATGTGAAAAGCCTATCAGCCTAAATTTTAAAACATTTGCCTTTGTTTCATGCTGGCATGAACATATTTTATTAATATTCATGTTAAAAATTTCTGCTCCAGAGCAGGGTCCTCATCTTCTAAAATGTTAAATAGGTGTGGAATTAATACTTAAGTCAATAAAAAGAAGGCATTTATGGTAGGCATATGATAAATTGGATCTTTAAGAGGAATTTTAAGGAACAGGTTAATAACCAAAAAAAAAAAAAAAAGTAAACATCCCTGTTGAGTCTAATGTTACCAAGGAACAATTAAAAGCAATAAAGACATTTCAATAAAACTTACTGATTTCTTCATATATATCCTCAGAACAAAACATTGAGCTACCATTTTGTTAGAATATGGTATAGCAATACTGTCACCTGAGGAAAATACCTGCTCTTCTGATTTAAACACCTATTTATCGAGAGTGATGTTTTGCTTCAGCTGTTGCAGTCAGTGAACGCACTGTGAATGTTGGGTGTTCTGGATGAAGGCCGTTTGCCAAATAATGAACAGCAATAGAAATGCATTTTATTTAGGGCTTTGATGGTGTCTTGTTGATAGCACAGAAATTACATTGTCAAAACAGCTTTCTTCTCAAAAGAAACATCGAGAGGAAGCATTCCATGTTTCTGTCCAGTAGGAAAGTTTTTTTTCTAAGTAAAAAAATTCATATTGCTCCAGAGGGCTTCAGGGGTCCAGGGCTACTCATGCTTGAGGACTTGTTTTGTTTCTGAAATGTAGACTTTATTATTTCTATCCAGCCAATTCTAAATTGTATGTTGATTTAAGAGTGATACAGCATTAAAAATCAGAGTCTGTGAAAACTTTCTGTATGCGCATGCTTATCTTCCGCCGCCCCACCTGCATACAGTGCATATAGCTTCTAATTACGTGATTACCTAATACTCAATTAAAACACATGCCATGTGATTTTCTGTCCTTCGGAATCGTGTGCAGCGTTTTCTTTCACCCAACTGCTTTAGATTTATATGCTCACTAATGAAGACCGCATCTTGTTACCTGAAGTCAGTGAGGAACACAAGTGAAGGCCCCTGTTGTTGCACCTCTGTGAAATGTTATCGTCCTGAGGCTTCCAGCTCTGGCAGCTCAGTGGGAAGTGGTGACCCTCAACAACTCACCCAAAGTTAGCATTTCTTTTCTTTTCAGTCATGAAGACTGAGGTATTACCTGTGCGGAGCTGATCTTTTCGTAGCAGACACTTTTGGGTCCTCTCACAGTGTCACTGCAATATACAAATGCCTTTTCTCCATCATCTCGTCTTTGCTCCTTGTGGTTCCAATCATCTGTTTTATTACACTGGTCTTTCGACCAGTAATAAATCCCATAGCTTTCTGGAATTATACCCAGTTTGAATCAGTGTGGCAAATTAAGCCTTGTTAAAATAAAAAACACAAAAAAACCCCACAGTCTTTCTTTTAGAGTGGGAACTTAAGGTCTCTAGGAGACAGTAGCACAGACTGTCACTTCAGCAGGAGCAGCTGCAGCTGTGACTTCTTCCAAATAAGCAAGCTAAACATAAATATTCAAAAGGAATTCTTGTAAACAAACTTTACAGGGACCAAAAAAAAAAGAGGTGGCTGGCACAGGCTCTCAGCTGCTGAATATTGTAATTGCTTGCTTCACTGCATGAGGTTGTAGCCACTTGTGCTGGCACCCATACGCCTGACCAGGAGTTTGACAATTTACTGGCCTCAGAGCAAGTGACATCTTCTCTCTGTCCTTCCCTGACTGTTTCTCTGGAGGAGTCTTGTTCCCTACATTTGCCAGTACCTGAGCTGTTGCAAAATACTGCTTTGCGTATGTCAAAAAATACTTTTTGCCACATCTTAACTTGTGTGAGCCCTAGAGGAGCCACTACAGCCCTCTCTATCAGTCCTGCTGGTGGCCTGGCTCTGTGAACCAGTTAACTGTAGAGTTTTGCAGCTACCCCTTCATATTTCCTAGGAGTCATCATTAGATCTTTCTTGCCTGTGCAGGCTTGTCACCCATCACCAGCTCTAGATCTGGAAGGTATTTGCCACTATGGGTAGAGGACAAAAGTTGATTTATTACATTGACCTTGGCTCACAGAAGAGAAGGCAGCAGGCAGAGGAAGAGGGGTAAATAGTCAAAGCTGCAATCTGAGGCTCGGCACAGGATCTCTGTCTCGAGACAAGGGCTCCATGTGGGATCCAACGACAACAGACAGGCGGCCTTGCGACCATCCCACAGCTCCCCAGAGCTTCAGGGCAGCTAACACTGCAGCACCCTTGGGCCCAACCACACCCAGAACGGCTCATGCTTGGAGCGTTGCACCCAAACACCGTACACGTGGCCCAGAATGAGTAGTGCTCTTCAGGGGGATGGCAATGTGACCTCCGCAGCACTCCCAAGCAATGGAGCTCCACAGAGCTGGTCAAAGAGCTGTGGTCACACACGGCCTCGCTCCAAACCGAGCTGCCTGTTCCCCAGCACCGTTCACCTCTGTGGGCATCTAGCTAAGGGAGCTCTGCAACACCCTGGCCTCAGAGGGCCAAGTGAAATCTCAGAAAGCCTGCTGAGAAGGAAACTCTCAGCGCCAGAATTTGGCTGGGAAGGCAGCTGGTGGGAGAGGATGGCTGAGGACACTCTAATGGCAGGAGCTGAAGAAGGCTGCCTGGGAAGCCCTCTCAGCAGTGTCAGCCAGCCAGTCTTCTCAAAATGCTCCTGGGGGTTTCAGGCTTCTCTCTTGGGCCTGAACCTGGATTCTCCAAGACTGAATTTCGCATCTCTTTGTTTTTGTGCTCTGGCTGTGCCTGAAGCTTTTGTCCTGGTGTCGTCCCTGGTGAATGTTTCAGGCAAGTCATCCTTGTGGGGTTAACAAAGAGGGCTGCATTAATCATTAAGGAATGGAAATCAAATGGTGATTAATTGTGGATTGAATGACAATCAAATAGAAATTAAGCAATAATTGAATGGTAACTAGAAGGATTGAATCCTTTCAGTAGGGAAAGACCCTTGAGATCCTCGAGTCCCACTCTTAGCCTAACACTGCCAGGTCCACCACTAAACCATGTCCATAAGCACCACACCTGTGTGTCTTTTAAATACCTCCAGGGGTGGTGGCTCAACCACTTCTCTCGGCAGCCTGTCCAGATCCCTCCGTAGAGCCTTTCTACTTTCAAACATGTCAACGCTCCCACTCATTGCCTTCAAAGCTGCCCCACAGCCACTTGCTGTTGTCAGTAGTGTGACAGGTAGAACAAAAGTTTTGCTTCAACCATTTTGTGTAGGGAAAGCTGAGACCCCCTTGAGGGGGAAAGAGGGATAGACCAATGGGGGGTTGCAACTGGGTCACCAGACGGGGAGGCGGTCGGAAAAATTGTAAGTCTCCAAGTACCCAGCCAATGGGGGAACCGGGACAGGGCATCAGGCGACCGGGCAGAGGGTATAAATACACGGAACCCCAGGGGGCGGACTGCGTCTCCCTTGGGAGAGGCTCCTGACTGACGTGGCTTTTTTTTTTTGGTCGCTTTGCTTCAAAGGCTTTGTCCTCTTTTCTATGAGTTGTGAGGGGGGGGTTTCTCACAATTTTGGCGACTCATCTGGGATGTGACACCCCTGTCCCTGTGGGCAGGGCAGTGGGCACAAGAAGGCGCGCCCAGCCGTTTTCGGCAGTCGCCGATTCCTCGCCCTGTCCCGTGGAGAGAGGCGGCGAAACGACCCGGAGGACTCTTGAAGCAAAGAGGAGGGAGAAAGAATAATATTTTGAGAGTCCTAATTACACGCGGCAGCCGATAAGTTCTGTGCACGGGACCCGGGTAAGAAAATTGACCGTTAATTAATTAATTAATCCTCGGGAGGCTGGGATAACGGGACTGAAAGTGTGTGTGTGAGACGCAGAATTGCCTGCGAAGCGAGTGCGGAGTCCTTCTAACGGCGGTTCCGTCTCTCCGCGAGGAGACCGGCCGGTGAAGGGACGAAGTGAAAGACTGAGAGAAAGAAGTCCCGTGGGAATAGGTAGGATAATGAGGAATCGGGCAAGACGCCCCGGAAGGGAGATCGGGGGTTGAGAAGACCCCACTCCGGGCATATGTCCCGACAGTCCTTTGGGGAGAATGCGCAAAATGGGGAGCAGGAGGGAATGTCCTGCGCCCAGGGAAAGGAGAAAAAGAAAGTGATACAGTACCGTGTGTTTGTATGGGCTAAGGAACCCATACGATATGACCTGTTATATTGGCCAAAACTGGATTTGTCAGGCTTTAAATCTTTATGTAAACAGTAAGATACCTTGTAGACAGGAAGAAAGTGACTCTGCCTCCTTTCGAGACAGGATGCATATCTCTCTTTATGTCTAAAGACGTGAAGGAGAGCAAGAATAAAAAAAGTAAAACGAGATTCCTTGGGTTATTTACCTCCCCCGTACAACCTAGTCAGGGAACCCGATGCCACAGCTGCAGGGCAGGGAGTTGAGGAGGGCGGTGCGGTGTCGGCGGCGGGCCCGAGGTGTCCTGCGGCGGGAGGCGCCCTGCTGAGCGGAGGAAGGAAGGGAGGGCCGTTCTCGGGTGGCTGGACGCCGCCTACCCCTCCCGGCTGGATCCGGAGGCTCCCGGGCCCTTTCGCTCCCCGAGCCGCGCCTGGGGCTTGACGGGGGTGAAAAGAAGGAAAAGCGATTTGAAGAACGAAAAGAAAGTTAATCTGAGCGCCAGTATTGGCCCTCCGTTCATTAAGAACAACAACAAAAAAACCTACCCTTCCATTCCTGTGTTAATATGGAAGAGGGGGTGGCCTGTAGAGTATTAACTCAGATTTGGGGAGGGAACTTGTTAATGAACAATTAGTATCAGAAGTGTTAGAAGCTTTAAAAGTACCGCAGGAGATGGCAGTAGTTCGTGTGATGGGGCGCTAAAAGGAGGATCCCTGCGGGCAAAGGGAAATGGATTAGCCGATGGAACAGGCTAGAGAAGCGGCCCTGGGGAAGGAGGTTAAGATCTTGGCCCTAGTCCGTGGGGACACACGGGGGCAGGGGGGTGGGAAAAATTCCCACCTTCACCAAAGAGGAGGAGAAAGTACTAGAGGAATTGGAATGTGTGAAAACTCAAGAAGGAAAGTAGATGTTCCCAGATGGTAGACAAATGTTAAATAAACCCAGAGAGAGATACATACTAGTAATGATACATCGGGAGACCCCTTGGGGAACTTGTGCCCTGTGTGATCAATTCTTGAGAGCTTATAGTTATATAGGAATATATACACTAGCCAAACAAATACTGGAAGTGTTTAATCTGTCAGAAAATAAACAAAAAGATGAGAGAATCTATGAGTAGAGGAAGATCTTTGGCTTTTAGACCCTTTCAGAGTATACAGATGGATTATACAGAGCTGCCAAAGGTGCAGAGGTGGAAGTCTGTTAGTACCAAGGGAGTAAGAAACTGTAACTTGCTGAAGCAAGGTTTAGCTTACACAGGCAATTTAAAAAAGACATTAAGAGAAAAATATTAATATGATCTATGGCTGTGATAGTTTTATAGTAATGAGACAGGTTGTCCTGGCTGATTTGTGAACATGAGAAAAAAAAAAAAAGATAAAAAGCTCCTACTTAGGAAAATAGTGAGGAGCATTTTATTTCATGTAAAGTGGATAAACTTGCAGCATGTGAGAATTTTAACTTCTAGGAGTTTTCCATTCGTAGGACTCCTGAATTTAGAAAATAAGTAATTTAGCAACTATGTCATAGGGTTCTTTAAGTCATCATTTTATTAGGTAAACTTGAAATGTCTTGTAGACAATATAGACAAGGAAAAGAAATACACTCAAACCAGGCGTTTAGTGGTGTAACTTCTGCACTTAGTTGCTGCAGAAGCCTGGGTGTATCCTGGGGATTGTATTGTACGTGCTGGGGGTCTGCGTGGCAGAGCTCGGTCCCCTGCCCCCTCTCAGCATATTTACAAGAGCTCATTTTCCTCTCAAACTTTCATAAACATGGTTACTTGAGTGTTACTGTTTTTTAAAGCACTTCATATTAAAGATGTACATTAAGAAGAGATTTAAAAAAAAATCACAGAACAGGAAAAATGAGTAAGCCCCTCACATGTCTCTTATCATCATTCTCCCAGATAGACATAATTTGTCTAAGTAATTCCGAAATTACAATAGCGTAATTAATACACAATAGTGTATTTAAAAAAATATGAAAAAGAAAAAAAAAAACAAAAAAAAAAACAAAAACAAAAACAAAAACAAAAAAAAAAAAACAAAAAAAAAAAACAAAAAAACTCCCTCAAATAGTATTTCTAGATATAGGATAATGGACAGAATAGGTTCTGACAGGGGAACCCATATTACTTCAAGGGTATTACAAAATGTCTGCTGGGTTCTAGACATCAGGTGGGCTTTCCATACAAAACCCTCAAATTTCTGGATGAGTTAAGAAAATAAATGCAGCCCTTGAGACACGTGTCACTGAGTTGATGGTGGAGACCAAACTACCGGGACCCAGTGTTTACCACTGGCACTACTGAAGATGAGGATAGCACCCAGAAAGGATTTAGGAATATCTCCCTGTGGAATGTTGTTTGGATAGCGTCCTTGGGAAGAGAAGAAGGGTTACGTATCCTTGAAGTATGTGACAAGTACCTCAGAAACTTTTTGCAGGTAGTAACTATCTCTCTTGCAGGTCTAAGAAATAGAGGGCTGCTTCCTCAAACAGCACCCCTAGATTTCTGTGTACACAAACCCAGGGAGTTGGGGGTTGGTGAAGTCTTGGAGAACAGACACTTTAATGCCAACTTGAGAAGGCCCTTTTTGGTTACTCGTGACAACGGAAGCAGCCATCAGAACAAGAGAAAGGGGGTGGGCATATGCTACCCAAATCAAAGGACCGGTGAATTTGCCACCCCAGGAATGGACTGTGATACAGGGAAGTGACCCTCTTGAGCTAACATTTAGGAGACAAGATCAGAGCGAATTATAATCTGCTATTAGGTGTGTAGACAAACAGATAGGACCAACCCTCATGAAGGCAGATAGTGGTGTTGTAAAGGGTATTGGTGTTAACAACCTTTTGGAGAGTTTAAGAACTGACTCCCATGACCCATTGTGTCTAGGAGGTGGGGCTGACATTTGTAAGTCAAAGGCAAGACTGGATTAGTCCCTATATTTGCCAGCAAGAAGAACCTCTTGCTCTGCTGTTGGCTGCAACTCAATAGGCATGAGTGGTGGAAATAACCTTGACAGAAAATTATTTGTACTGGATATGGGTCACTGTGGTTTATAATGATTTTTGTTAGAGTTGGTGAAAACCGCACCTTGTAGAAAGCGTTATCAACAGGTTGAAGTTGGAAGGAGTATATTTCCTAGCTTTACCTTTCACACTCATATCAACTCAGGGTGTTATCAGAACACTGAGGAGTGTATGGAACTAGGGCAGACCTATTGGATGGCCTGAAATCTAGGCCTGAGAGGTGCTAATAGGTTAGGTGTGCCCAAAACAGGAACTTTGGATCTGCTTCAGCAAACCAGGACAATGGGGACTTGGTGACAAAAGAAGGCTTCAGGATCAAGCCAAAGAACAGCTAATACAGAAAGTGACAAAAAGTTTAAAGACGTATATATCTAAATTGTCCATTGGAAATGAAGCAAGCCCATTATATAAGGAGCTTAAGGAGAAATTGAAAAAGAAATTGGAACTCCCCTTTGTGGGCAAAAATCTATTTGTAGATCTAGCTGAAAAAGTGGCAGAGGAATTGAGTGTAACTAATTGTTGGGTTTGCGGGGGCCTCCTGATGAGCAAGGAATGGCCATGGAAAGGAACCTTACCAAATAATTAAATGGGACCATTCAGTTATTTCAGGTGAGAACAAAAGACTTCTGGGATGGGCATTGGCATCTGGTACTTTGGGAATAGAGTGTCTAGAATGAAGAGGAAGTTCTTTTAATAAATGGGTAGGGGAAACCCCCTGTACGTGGACATTAATACACAGTGGTACTCATTCTCCTTGGTGGCCTGAAGAGCCTTCATGGTGCTGGTCGAGGCAGAATGCTGGAAATTGTAGACACCACAGAGTGTGACATACTCAATTGTTCAGAGACAAGTCCATTTCAAGGAATACTAAGCATCTTAAAACTGTGGAAAACCATAATACAGATACAAATTGGTGGAAAGCCCCGGATGAATTATTCTGGATTTGTGTGGTATTACTGGCAGAACAACAGACTCGGATGTGGGGAGCAATATACCAGAATCGGCTTGCTCTAGACTACCTACTAGCTGAAGAAGGAGGTGCATGCGGAAAGTGTAATATATCTGATTGTTGTTTAAAGATTGAGGACAATGGGGAAGCAGTAATGAATATGGCCACTGACATCCAAAAACTACCACAAGAACCCATACAGAAATGGAAATCAA
Organism: Baryphthengus martii; assembly: GCA_013396935.1. Taxonomy (NCBI): domain Eukaryota; kingdom Metazoa; phylum Chordata; class Aves; order Coraciiformes; family Momotidae; genus Baryphthengus; species Baryphthengus martii. Next base: position 660,377 of record VWZK01012749.1, read on the forward strand.
TGGTAGATGGTAGTTGGTGGGACGGGTTACTGACTTAGTTGGGTGGAAAAAAGTGGGATTTTTCTTACAGTGTGCTGTGGCCGGACTCATCTTTATACCTTGTCTTATTCTGCGTTTTGTAAGATTGATTTTTAGTGTCATTGAGGTGATGCAAATAACCAGGTATGCCGGTAAATCCAAAGACTGCAGCCTCTGGACAAAATTTAGAAGTCCAGAAGATAATGGTACTCAAGAAGAGAGACCGGAAAAGAGAACAATAGGATGAAAAACTACAACTAATCTTGGATAAATTAGAACAAAGTCATGGGCTTCAGCAAAAAGATAATTAAAAAGAGAGGGTGGATTGTGATAGGTGGGACATGAGTTTTGATTCTGCCATGTTGTGTAGGGAAAGGTGAGACCCCTTTGAGGAGGAAGAGAAGAGGAGTTGGTCCAGGACCCCTGGGCCCAACCGCAGGCGCAACCGCTCCCGCTTGCAGCGTCGGGCCCAAAATCCCTACAGCCGGCCTAGACACCGCCGCAGGGCCGACCAGCCATGAACTGTTCCAGAGGGCTGGCCCTGATCCCCCTCCATCGGCACCATAAAGCTGGCTGTTCATCTCTGCGCTGGCGAGGGCAACGTGGGCTCCGCGGCACTCCCGAGCAATGGGGCTCCACGGAGCTGGTCAAAGCGCTGTGGTGATGCAAGGCTTTGCTCCGAACCGAGCTGCTTGTTCCCCTGCACCGTTTCCCTCTGTGGGCATCTAGCTAAGGGAGCTCTGCAACGCCCTGGCCTCAGAAGTGTGAGAAATATCTCGACGAAAAAAAATAAGGACAAAGTCTGCGAAGCAAAAACTAAAATTTATTACAGCGCTGGACGCACAGGGAAAGAGAGTTTCCTCTGCGCGCACCGTTCTAATCACAATCGTGCTTATTTATGGTGTAGCTAATGTGCATATTCATAGTGCCCCCCCTAAATATCATGCATATTCTATAACTTTATTTACATCCCTCTCCTCCTTTTCGAGTCTGCACATTATCACCTAGAGGGTCTTTTTGGGGGTCTTGAGATGAAGGCCAGTAGTCTTCCTCCTGGTTAAACTTTCGACCTCCGATTCCTGCGCATGCTCTCTCATCTTTCTAACATCTGCGACTTGTCTTTCTTCTTCACTTCTTTGTTCCAGAAGGGAGTAGGTGAGTTACTACCTTGTCCAAGGTCCCTTTACCCAGCTGCCCACACGCTGTCTCTGTTCCCCGCTTTTGAGTACTGAGAGCTCACATTCTTCACGTCCACCTTAGCTGAAGCAAAATTTATTGCTTTATCACAGAAGGCCAAGTGAAATCTCAGAAAGCCTGCTGAGAAGGAAACCCTGAGCACCAGAATTTGGCTGGGAGGGTGGAGACGATAGCTGACCTTCCCTGCACACTCACATGAGAGCATCCAGGAGTCTACCAGCCGGCATCAGCACCAGCTGGCCTTTTCTATTGCCTCAGGGAGTTAAAGGAGTCGAGGTTTCCCAACTAGATCTCCGTGGCAACCACCAGAGGTCTAGGGTGCTCTTGAGAGGAGAAGGTCTTAGCTATTCACACTCTGGGTCACAGCAGTCAGGAGCTGTTCACCTCTGGACTGCCTGCTATAAAAATCACCAGGTTTTAAGTGCCTTTTCAAGACCAGCATGAGAGAGTACATCAAGAGCAACGAGAAGATGCGCTCACGGTCACATACGGAGTGCGCTCCTTTAGTTTTTTTTATGTATGTGTTATTACCCCCCCAAAGAAAGAAAATTTCACGAGCAAAGAAACGAGGGCATTGCCAAAGGCGTTGTGCAGCTCTTTCCATTACTGTCTTGCTGTGAAGAGGCAGGGAGTCGGCCGCAAAACTGCCAGCTTGCTGTAGAGCTGATGGATGCACGCCCAGATCACGGCACTGCTCCTGCTCCTGGTTCAGCATCTTCTCTCCATCACCATTCCACACACAGGCTTCAGCTGGGAGGGGGATCGAAGTGCCAGGCTGAGTCTGTTAGGGCAGAAGCTAACACAGGACCTCCACCGTGGTGCGCAAGGTTGCGGGCGATGGTCTTCAGGAGGTTTCTGCACAGTCCTGATGCTCTGGCGGGCACCAGTGTATGGCCAGGAACCAGAGAAGGACCTCGCGATGAAACCTGCCGCAAACGTCGTCTGTAAACCTTGGCGTGAAGAAGCTCTCCTTTCCAGGTATTTGCTGCTTTCCTGAAGCATCTGCTAGCTGGCATTACCTACCCTGTGGGTGTCAGCTCCGATTCACCCACAAGACCCCACGTCGCTTACATTTTTCAAGTACTTTGGAGTGCAAGCTCTGCTGGCACTGCTGATATCGAAGAGTTCCTAGCTCTGTGTCTCTGAGAAGCTCTGGTTTGGCATATGGTCTTAAATTTGTGAGAGGCAAATTTGGAAGTCTCACTGTCCACCAGGCACTAATGCAGTGGGTGAGTTTTCCCAGACGCACCCAGGGCTTTCCAGGCATATAGGC